>CAUYUJ010017982.1:540412-632912 GCA_963575745.1 Prorocentrum cordatum | reverse complement strand
GGGATCCGATATTCTTTGAGTTGAAATAATCTGGCCACCATCGCCTGAGCCATCCTCGCACTTGCTTCCCGCCGAAATTTGCCCCGCCAGATTTTGCCTCCCGCGCGGCTGCCGTCATCGCCATCATTATCATCAGCATTACCTTCCTCATCCTCATCCTGAGACATCCTCGCAACGCTGACCTCTGATATTCTTCCCTGCCCCAAATTGTGCTGGCCAGTTCCGCCTACACAAAAACTCGCAGCGTTGACCTGGGATGTGCCCTGCCTTCACGCAGTCTGACCCCCGATCTTCCCCGAGATGCGGTGTTCAGGCCACTTGCGCCTGAGACGCCCTCGCACCTCTGACTTCGGAGGTGCCCTGCCCCATGGCGGTCCGGCCACTGTCGCCGTCGCCGTCGCCGTCGTCGTCGTGGCGGGGAACTGACAACCAACCGATAACCCGATAAACCGATAAACCGATATGCGGCACAAGGGTCGCCTCCACAGGTTCCCCCCCAGCGGTCTCAGACCAGCCAATCAACCGATAAACCGATCAACCGATAAACCGATAAACCGATAAACCGACGAAGAGAGGAGGGCGCGCCAGCAATCGCCTCTATGTTCGCATACGAAGATTATCGGTTGATCGGTTTATCGGCAGATCGACCGATAAACCGATATGATTATATCGGTTTATCGGTTGATCGGTTTGCAAACCGTTCAACCGATTAGTTTTTATCGGTTTATCGGTTTATCGGTCGGATGGATTTCCGGAAGCCGTTGCCGCTGCACTCTTGTTTTCTTTCTATCGCCGCCGCCTGCCCGCCACGGGCCCCTTCTTTCTTTTATTTATAGGGTTGAAAACGGTTCGAAAGAAGTAGGTTGTGCACATCAAGACCCTAAGGCGTCGACTAAATTTTTGTTTGGGGGGATATGCAGTCCCGCCCCCCCCGCCCGTTCTCTTCCTTCGCCGACCGTTCTTGTATAACTATCACTACTACTACTATTACTACTATGACTATTATTATTACTACTACTACTACGACTGCTACTACTACTACTACTACTGCCACTACCACTCCTACTACTGCTACTACTGCAACTCCTACTACTACTACTACCACTACTACTACTACCACTACTGCTGTCATAACTACTTCTACTACTGCTCCTACTACTACTACTACTACTACTACTACTACTACTACTACTACTACTGTTACTACTACTACTACTACTATCACTACTACCTCTACTACTACTACTACTACTACTACTACTACTGTACACTACTACTACTACACTACTAACTACTACTCTACTACTACTACTACCTACTACTACTACTACTACTACTACTACTACTACTACTACTACTACTACGACTCTACTACTACTACTACTACTACTACTACTACTACTACTACTACTCTACTACTACTACTACGACTACTACTACTACTACTCTACTACTACTACTACTACACTACCACGACTACTACGACTACTACTACTACTACTACTACTACTACTACTACTACTACTACTACTACTACTACTACTACTACTACTACTACTACTACTACTACTACTACTACTACTACTACTACTACTACGACTACTACTACAACTCACTTCTCACGCCTCACGCCTCCTGCTAGTAGTAGTAGTAGTTGTTGTTGTTGTTGTTGTAGTAGTAGTAGTAGTAGTAGTAGTAGTAGTAGTAGTAGTAGTAGTAGTAGTAGTAGTAGTAGTAGTAGTAGTAGTAGTAGTAGTAGTAGTAGTAGTAGTAGTAGTAGTAGTAGTAGTAGTAGTAGTAGTAAGTAGTAGTAGTAGCAGTAGTAGTAGTAGTGTAGTAGTAGTAGTAGTAGTAGTAGTAGTAGTAGTAGTAGTAGTAGTAGTAGTAGTAGTAGTAGTAGTAGTAGTAGTAGTAGTAGTAGTAGTAGTAGTAGTAGTAGTAGTAGTAGTAGTAGTAGTAGTAGTAGTAGTAGTAGTAGTAGTAGTAGTAGTAGTAGTAGTAGTAGTAGTAGTAGTAGTAGTAGTGGTAGTAGTAGTAGTAGTAGTAGTAGTAGTAGTCGTAGTAGTAGTAGTAGTAGTAGTAGTAGTGGTAGTAGTACTGGTCCGAGGAGCGACGAGCGGCTTCGGCCGCGCGCCGAGAGCTTTCGAGCGCAGAGGGCCAGGCCCTCGCCCCGGGCGACTTCGGTCGAGGCGCGAAGTGGGGCTTCGGCCAGGGCGGCAGACCCGATGGGTGTGCCGAAGCAGTGCAAGGGGGCGCGCAAGCCGCGAGCTGCGCCCGCGCTGCGACGAGACCCGCCTGCGCAATCCAAGCTCCAGATCCTCCTCGACTGGAGCAAGCACGCCGACGAGCACGGCGTCAGAAAGTTTGCCCTCCCGCCCAGCGCCGCGAGGGCCAAGCCGCGCGAGAAGCGGCGCTGGGGCCGCGAGGCGGTCGCGGGATGGAGCGGGCTTCGGGCGGCTATCGAGAAGAAGGTTGCCGCGGCGAGGCTCGGCAAGAACGGCGTCCGAGCCTGCGGGCGCGGCCGCCCCTTAGTCCGCCAGAGCAAGAGCGAGGGCGCCGGGCTCTCCCACGACGCCCCCAGCATGGTCACCGCCAAGCCCCCACTCGAGGGCGCCATGCGCTGCCTGGGGCGCCGGTTCAAGCGGGGGCGCGAGCGCGGCCACGGGGTCAGGAATCATGCCATCCTGACGCGGCTGCGCAACGAGCTGGCCTTCGAGCGCGACAAGCAGCTCCACCTGCAGAACGTCGGCCACAAGAGCTACAACGCCGAGATCCACAAGAGGGTGACCAGGCACCTCAAGACCTCCCAGATCAACCGGACGCCCCAGAAGGACCTGACGTTCGCGGGCGCGCACGTCATCAACAGGCCGCGCGCGAGCGGGCGCAAGGGCCGGCGCTTCGCCGGTCGACAGGTTCCCCCAGGTTAGTATTAGTAGTAGTCGTAGTAGTAGTAGTAGTAGTAGTAGTAGTAGTAGTAGTAGTAGTAGTAGTAGTAGTAGTAGTAGTAGTAGTAGTAGTAGTAGTAGTAGTAGTAGTAGTAGTAGTAGTAGTAGTAGTAGTAGTAGTAGTAGTAGTAGTAGTAGTAGTAGTAGTAGTAGTACTAGTAGTAGTACTAGTGGTAGTAGTAGTAGTAGTAGCAGTAGTAGTAGTAGTAGTAGTCGTAGTCGTAGTCGTAGTCGTAGTCGTAGTAGTAGCGATAGTGATCGTAGTAGTAGTAGTAGCAGCAATAGTAGTAGTAGTAGTAGTAGTAGTAGTAGTAGTAGTAGTAGTAGTAGTAGTGCTGATAGTAGAAGTAGTAATAGAAGTAGCAGTAGCAGCAGGAGTAATTAGGCGCAGTCGTAGAAGTAGTAGTAGTGGTAGTAGTACTAGTAGTAGTAGTAGTAGTAGTAGTAGTAGTAGTAGTAGTAGTAGTAGTGGTAGTAGTACTAGTAGTAGCAGTAGTAGTAGTAGTAGTAGTAGTTTTAGTAGTAGTGGTAGTAGTAGTAAGTAGTAGTAGCAGTAGAAGTACTACTTACTATTACAACTACTACTACTACTACAACCACTACTACGACGACTGCGCCTAATTACTCCTGCTGCTACGATTATTTCTATTACTACTTCTACTATGCGCACTACTACTACTACTACTACAACTACTACTACTTGTACTATCACTACCACTACTACTACTACTACTACTACTACTACTAATAATACTACTATCACTACTAGTGCTACTACTACCTACTACTACTACTACTACTACTACTACTAGTAGTACTACTAGTACTACTACTACCACGAATGCTACTAGTTCTACCAGCGACTACTAGTAGCTACTAGTACGAGTGGTAGCTACTGCTACGCGTAACTATTGCTACTACTACAACTACTACTACTACTACTGCTTCTAGCTACTACTAGCTACTACAAATTTCCATGACCTGTTACTACGATTACTGCTAGCTACTACTACTACGAGCTAGCTGGATTTACTACCACTAGTAACTAGCACTACTGCTACTAATCATTATCACTAGTACCTACTAGTACTTACTATGTGTAACTATTATTATGACTAGTACCTACTACAAATGCTAGTGAGTACTAGTACTACTACTCGTAGACTAGGTACTACTCCTACTAGTAACTACTACTACTGCGACTACGACTACTCTTTCTATTATTACTACTACTGCTGCTACTACGACTACTATTAGTACTCTTGCCACTGCTCCAACAACTACTACTACCACTACTATGTCTACTACTACTACGGCTACCACCACGACTACAACTGCTACTGCTACACCTAACTACTACTACGACAACGACTATTAGTTTTACCGCTACCTCCACTGCTACTACTACTACTACTACTACTACTACTACTACTGATACTACTACTACTATTACTACTACTACTATGATTACTACTACGACTACTACTGTTACTATTAATATTACTACTACTGCCACTACTTCTACTTCTACTTCTACTACTACTTCTACTACCACTACTACTACTACTACTACTACTACTACTACTACTACTACTACTACTACTACGACTACGACTACGACTACGATTACCACTACTACTACTACTACTACTACTACTACTACTACTACTACTACTACTACTACTACTAATACTAATACTAATACTACTAGTTATAGTAGTAGTCGTAGCAGCTGCTACAACTTCGACGAACTCCCATTCGACTCGCGCACCTGGTTGCGAGGGGCAGCTCCGAGGATTTCAGCCTCTTCGCCAGGGGCCCTGATGCCTTCTCCGAGCAGAGGGCCAACGCGAGCGCGGTCGTCTTCGACGCCACCGCGCCTGTGCTCAAGCTCCAGGGCGAGGAGGAAGCGCGCGCCCACGAGGGCGAGATCTACGCCTCAGGCGCCAAGAGACGCATCCGGAGCCTCCGCCGCAACTTACGCGAGACGCAGCTCGAGGGGGGCAAGGCAGCCTTGGAGACCGAGGAGGCCGAGCACTTGGCAGAGCACCCCGACCACGAGGAGCCCGTGGGCCAGGCCTACTCGAGCACGGGGGACAAGCACAGGATCCCCCTCATCAGCATCTCCGCAGTCGAGGGCTGGTTCGACCCGAGCAGGGGGCCCAAGTCCGCCAAGAAGCGCAGCGTGCTCCTCGCCCCCTGCGCATGGCACTGCCGAGTGAGCGACGTCAACCACGAGGAGGGCACCCGGCGGCGCAGCGCCGCCAATGAGCGGGGCGACAGGGGCGGGCCTTTAGGCGCATTGGTCAATGGCTGGCGCAAGCTCTGCTCGAGTTCTCCGATGGGGACCGCGCGAGGGTCTTCGAGGCCGTCGACGCGCGGGGGCAGCCGAGGGCCTGGGCGGACGAGCTCATCGCTTCCTGGGCCATCGACTTCATCAAGCAGCAGCACGGCCAGAGCCTCGCGTTCGCAGACTGCTTCTCGAGCCAGTGGGCTGAGGCAGCCACGCCCCGAGCGTGGCTCGAGAATGCGGCCGACGCGCCCGTGGCCCCTGACGTCGCGAGCTTCCCGCGGGAGCCAGAGACCCGCGAGCGCGGCCAGCTCGGGGCCGCGATCCGAGAGGCCGCGGCACAGATGCACTGGGCCATCGAGCAGGGTTGGGTCCAGAAGGCCAAGACCGAGCCCGAGAAGCAGTGCCTGTCCCCGACCCAATGGGGGCCCTACGAGCGCCTCGACTGCGTCTCCGAGGTCTACACCCGCTTTCGCCAGAAGAACAAGGGGGCGGTGCCGCTCCAAGGGCTGCGAGCGAACCAAATGCTCGCGGCCTGGCCGACAGAGCAGGTTGAGCTCAAGGTCGTCGCGGGCCTGGAGCCGCGGAGCTACCCCGTCGAGCCCAGTCGCGGCATCGAGCAGAGGCTGGCGACCGAGCGCCTGGAGGGCATCCAGAGTTGGCCCGAGGGCGCGCCGCCCGTGCCCGAGTGGAGCGCCCTCGACGGGAACTGCTTCCACCTTGAGGACTTGCCCAGGGACTACGAGCAGGGCGAAAACCCCTCTCGAGCTCGCCGACGCGCAGAAGGACATGCTCAGAACGCCAGAGGGGCGGATCAAGTAGATCCAGTCCCCGCGCGCCATCGAGAACCGGCTCAAGCTCTGCCGCGCACGTGCGCGCGAGAACAGGTGGGCGTCTAAGTTCTCGGGCCAGTTCCCAGGCAAGCTGCGACGCATGTGGCAGCGCGCGAAGGCCGATGCTGGCGGCGAGGCGGCGCTCGAGCACCTGAGTCGAGGCGCGGCCAAGGTTTAGCTCGCGGGCAGGGCGCCGAAGGCCAAGGCGAACTTCCCCCGCAAGTTCATGGCCAAGAAGGAAAACGATGGCAATAATGAAGCGAAAACGACGGCAAAGGAGAACCTCGAGGCCTGCGAGGACCCCCCCCCCTAGCACGGCAAGGTGGTCCGCGTCGCCGAGGAGGGGGTCCACGAGGGCTGGCGCGGCGGAGTCCCGGCCGTCTAGCGAGTCCTGGACACCGAGGGCGCCTGCCGTCTCCGAGCGCGCGAGGTGAAGACCGCGGCGACCTTCCAGATCCACGGCGGCGAGGCTCGGAGGCTCACAGGCACTCGCAAGCTTCCGCCTGCGTCCGCCCGAGGCGGCGGAAGCCGGCGAAAGCCAGCGGCAACGGCGGAAAAGCCTCGGCGGCTCAAGGGCGCTTCTCGCACAGGCGAGCGTGGGGTCGCAATTCCCCACCAGGCGGGACCCTAGTGTTCTCCTCTTCCTGCCATGGCGCTGCTGTGCTTGGCTTGAAGGAATCGGAGGAGGAGGGTGCTGCTGTCGCATGCGAGGCGAGCGCTGCTCGGCTGCCCGACCGAGCTGGGCCGCCACCTCGGCTTCGCCTACAAGACCGACGGCGGTAGCCAGTGCACATAGGTGGCAAAAGGGCCTGGAGACGAGCTGTACGACTCGCCATGGTGACAGGCAGCTGCTGGTATCATGGTCAGCTGCTTACTCGTCCTGTGGCCGTCCAAGCAACTCAACATGAAAGGCAAATTCTTCAACGAGAACCTGAGCTTGCACCACCGTCACAGCCGCCCAGACGAACGCAAGTTTCGCGCAACAGCCAGTTGATGAAAGTCTGGGGTTATAATACGGAGTCTTTGATTCGCATCGATCGAGTTGGCGAATTGTTACGTCTCGCCAAGGATCAGAATATTGCCGCTGTATGCTTCCAGGGTACATTGATGAGTGGCACCACACCGTGGAATTGTGCAGGATATAGGATCTATCCGACTCCACGGACTTCGGCTCGAGCCAAAGATGGGTGCCTCACAGCCCTCAACTTATCCAACTTCAACCCGCTGGAGGTCAGATGTGTCCACGAGCGGCTTCCAGGACGACTCCTTGGTCTTCGCGTCCGACGAGAGGGGCGCCAAGAGCGCGACCTCTACACATTGAACGGCTATGCGCCGACCAACTCTCCACCGTGCCAACCCGTGGGTGCCGACCGAGACAACCAGCTGCAGGCTCATCGACTGGCGCAGGGCAATTTTTGGCACGCCAGTGAGTCTGCACCCCGACGAGTCCAGCAGCGTACTACTTTGATCTGGTGCCTCGACGCTAATGGAACGATGGCCCCAGACCTTCCGCACGTTGGCTTCGCTGGTGCCGATCGCATCCCACGTGTGACCAACCACAACGGCGGCCAGCTACTCAGTATTCTTCAATCTCAGCATTTGACGGCACTGAACACACACGGCAGCAAGGGCGCTCAAACAGGCACATGGCTTCATATTGACGGAATTACGTGGAATCATATTGACTTCGCTTGTGCACGGCTGCGGGGGGGATCTGGATACGGCGCCAAAGTATTACCTTCACTCCCCGTGAGCCTTGGCGGCTGCCGCGACCATCGACCTCTTAAGGCTCGGATTTCAACCAAGTTCAAGTGCCGCAAGATTCCGTCGCCCCTATTGCCCAGATGGAATCGAGATATACTCCTTCATGACCTGCGAGCTACCCTACATGAACATACGGTGCCCGCACGAGTACAATGCTTCCGAGACAGACTGCGCTGTGAGCTGCAGAATCGCCAAATTCGAGGCGATTGGCGTCAGGAATGTGGCCCAGGACTTGCATTCCCACACCCATCCGCATACTACGATGCTTTCGATGGAGCGGTTGTGGACGCTGCGTATTCTATCTATGTTGGCAACCCTGCGGCAGCTAAGAAGCAGGAGTTGACCGAGGATACTCTTCAGCTGATTGGACGTAAGCAATACTATCAACGTATGTTTTCTAGAGTGATGAACCAGCAATCATGGCTGTAGACTTCATTCCCTACGTAGGCTCTGCCTAGAAGTGTTCTTACCCTCTTAGCTTAAAGGGGCCGGGCAGTGTAAATCGCCCCGGGCGGTTCCCCCAGTCCCCGCCCCGCGGTTCCCCCAGTCCCCTGGGAGCTTTAGCCTTAGCTTTAGCTTTAGCTTAGCTTTAGCTTTAGCTTTAGCTTTAGCTTAGCTTTAGCTTAGCTTTAGCTTAGCTTTAGCTTAGCTTTAGCTTAGTTTTAGCTTAGCTTTAGCTCAGCTTTAGCTTAGCTTTAGCTTAGTTTCAGCATAGTGTTAGCTTAGCTTCAGCTTAGCTTTAGCTTAGCTTTAGCTTAGCTTTAGCTTAGCTTCAGCTTAGTGTTAGCTTAGCCTTAGCTTAATGTTAGCTTAGTGTTAGCTGAGCTTTAGCTTAGCTTTAGCTTAGCTTTAGCTTAGCTTTAGCTTAGCTTCAGCTTAGCTTTAGTTTAGCTTTAGCTTAGCTCTAGCTTAGCCTTAGCTTTAGCTTAGCTTTAACTTAGCTTTAGCTTAGCTTCAACTTAGCTTTAGCTTAGCCTTAGTTTAGCTTTAGCTGAGCTTTAGCTTAGCTTTAGCTTAGCTTTAGCTTAGCTTTAGCTTAGCTTCAGCTTAGCTTTAGCTTAGCTTTAGCTTAGCTTTAGTCTAGCTTGAGTTTAGCTTTAGCTTAGCTTCAGCTTAGCTTCAGCTTAGCTTCAGCTTAGCTTTAGCTTAGCTTTAGCTTAGTGCTAGCTTAGCCTTAGCTTAGCTTCAGCTTTAGCTTAGCTTTAGCTTAGCTTTAGCTTAGTGTTAGCTGAGCTTTCGCTTAGGCTTAGCTTTAGCTTAGCTTCAGCTTAGTGCTAGCTTACCTTTAGCTTAGTGTTAGCTTAGCTTTAGCTTAGCTCCAGCTTAGTGTTAGCTTAGCTTTAGCTTAGTGATAGCTTAGCTTCCGCTTAGCTTTAGCTTAGCTTTAGCTTAGCTGTATCTTAGCTTTAGCTTAGCTTGAGCTTAGCTTTAGCGTAGCTTTAGCTTGAGTTTAGCTTTAGCTTAGCTTCAGCTGGGCTTTAACTTAGCTGCAGCTTAGCTTTAGCTTAGCCTTAGCTTAGCTTTAGCTTAGCTTCCGCTTAGCTTCATCTTAGCTTTAGCTTAGCTTTAGTTCAGCTTTAGCTTAGCTTTAGCTTAGCTTTAGCTTAGCTTCGGCTTAGCTTTAGCTTTAGCTGTAACTTATATTCAGCTTAGCTTTAGCTTAGCTCCAGCTTAGTGTTAGCTTAGCTGCAGCTTAGCTGTAGCTCAGCTTTAGCTTAGTGTTAGCTTAGCCTTAGCTTAGCTGTAGCTTGGCTTTAGCTTAGCTTCAGCTTGGCTTTAGCTTAGCTTTAGCTTAGCTTTAGCTTGGCTTTACTGTTACTACGAATGCTGCTTTCCGAGGGGCTCCAATTCCTAGGTAGGGCCGCGCTGGAGTATTTTTTTCTGAGTTTCGCCGTGCGGCGAAGGTTGCGAAGAGAGCTGTCCGTTCAGAGAAGCGACAACTTGTTGCGGCTCTGGTCGCCGATGCAGAGAGAGAGAGAGAGAGAGAGAGAGAGCGGACGCAGTTCATGACATTCGACGTTGTTACCCCATCATCAAGAGGCTCGCGCCCAAGCCTAGGATGCCGATGCTGACGGTCCGCAACCCCGCCACGGATGACCCGTGTTTCGATGACGCAGAGGGCCAGCAGGTCCGCACGGATGCGCTGTGCTCCATTTTCGAGGCCACAGAGTTGCCCATGGACGACGATGGCGGACCCAGGACTTCACTGATGCCCCCGATGAGGACCTCATAGGCCAGTATGACGTCAATGGCGTGACCCAGGCTCTGGAGAAGGCCCCCCCAACTTCACGAGTGCCCCTGTCCTCAAGTGGACTGACCCCGTCACATCCCAGGCCCCTCGGCAGGACCCCGAAGGAGCGGTTGCCGAACTCTGGAAACTCAGTACGGAGATTATTGAATATCCCCTTCTTTGAGTTTTTTCCAGGCAGCACAGGCGTATCGAACAGCGCCCCAAAGGTTCAAAGACGGTGAAACAGTCTCCTTAAGGAAGCCCAAAGGTGACGGGTTGAACGCCAAGGGCCATTACATAATCACCAACCTCATCGGCCATGCGGGTAAGGCCTTCACAAACATGACCATTATGCCAGAGTTGCTCCAGATGTCTGGCAAGTTGTACAGCACGCAGTTTGGCGCGCTGCAAGGCCGTTCTACTCATGATGCCATTGCTCTAGTCGACGAGGTCGGCAGACGCTTTCGTTCTAATCCTTGGCGTGCCCAGAACCCAGCAGTCATCCTCGTCTCGGCCCTGAGTGACTTGGAGAAGGCGTTTGGTTTGCTCGATCGGCAGCAGGTATGGGCCTCCCTCGAGAAACTCGCTCTGTCTCGACAAACTCGCTTGACAGCTCAGGAGTTACATAACGGAACATGTTATATTATTAGGGATGTTCGTACGAATCGTCCATGTCGTCGACTTCTTATTCGGAAAGGGGTTCGGCAAGGTAGTGTGGAGGGTCCAGGGCTCTTCATCGCGATCCATGACATGATTACGAATGATATCGAGGACCAAACGCTAGCGGCGGGTTCAAGGGCGTCCAGGTTCAGTACGACCCCTCCTTCCAGGTTTTCAGGAATTCCGATGACTTTACGGCTGTCGAGTTATCCGATCTAGACACGTCCCATATCGAATTCGTAGATGGCCGAATCGCGCTGACTATCGTCGACCACTTCGATGCTGTCACATCGTTCCTAGACTTCCTGAGGACCCAGGTTAATGCCAGCGGTCCGACCATGAACGTCCCCAAAACCGAGTTGATGTTGAGCGTTGTGGGGGAGGGTTGCAGGAAACTCCGGCAACTGATTGCGAAACAGCAGCTGCCGTTTCGCAATCTGCACCCGACGCCGACGGTTAATGCCAGTCTAGACTGGCATTAACATGACCCACGTAGACACGCAGGTCCGCGCCCTGCACCCGACGCCGACGGTAAGTACTTCCTTTGCCTGCTTTCCGCCACTGGTTCCTACTCTCCCGAGATCAAGACTCGCCTCTCCTTTGCGAACAAGGCGCACGGTCGTCTTGCCCAGCGTGTTCTTAAGGGCAACCTCAGTATTCGTTTGAAGGTGCGGCTGTGGTGCTCGCTTGTTCGTTCGATCGCACTGTACGCGCTGGAGGTAGCCTTCTTGACCCGAGCCGATCTGAAGAAGTTGGAACGATGACAGACTCGCAAACTTCGGCATAGTTTGCGGTCCCCCGCTCACATGCATCGCGTCTACAACTCTGATATCCGTAGGCGAGCCAACATCTTCAGTGTCAGCTCTACTCTGCTGCATCGTAGGCTTCAGTGGTGGCGGCATGTCATATTACCAGGACTTCTACCCGAACCCCCAGGCTACGACCCCACGATAGCTATACGATCAGTCGTTTTCGGGAAGCTTTCGTTCGATGACTCCAGGTGCCGCAACCACTCATGCCGAATAGGGCAACTTCTTTCGGATAGTCGGGCGCTTTGGACTAGCATCCCAGCAGCAGACAAGGAGCGAGCACCGTCCGATTCGCCATGTGTTTCTCGTGACTGGCTGGAGTGGCTTAGCATGCTCTCTGTTGCCGAGCTCAGAGTTGCCCTCTTGCACGAAGCTGAGAGTGACTTGACGCAGGAGGCAGGGGAGATCGATGCCTCTCGACTTCTTGTGTGCCCAGAGTGTGGAAAAAGGATGCAACGGTCGGAAGGGGCTGGGGAACCGCAGGTTTGCGGTCCACTCGATCATTGCCAACCGTGTGAATATTCCCTCGGAAGACCTCGGTGCCCGCAGGTGCCCATGCTGCTCCCAGGTTTTTACTCGCAAGGACAACCCGATCAGGCATATTCAAGTGAAACGTTGCCTACATCTCTCTGATCCGCAGCTTGTTCGGGCCCAGACGCCGCTATCGCTATCACATTCAGTTCGGCCTTCAACGACTGCAGCAGAGCCCAGTATCTCGAGGGGCGACGTCCACTCCCGCGGCCGAGCTGCTCAAGAAGCGAGGCGCGGGCGAGGCAGGAGTCGAGAGCACCAAACCGAGCACCGACGCCGAAGTAGCTGGCATCTCGAAGAAGGACCGCTTGATGACCGAGCTACTGCTCCAGCACGAGGACAACTTCCGGGGCTCGGCGCGAGACCAGAACGTGGTGGTTCGGCTCCGAGTCGGTTCCCAGATGCAGGTGGCGCTGGAGTCGAGCACGGCCCACTACCAGAAGGTCGGGAAGGAGGCCGGGGACACGGTCGCGGCCGCCGACTACCGCGGCCACCCGCTCGGCAAGAAGCCCGACGCCTACCTCCGCATGCTGCTGTTCAGATTGAGCGAGGCCGTGGGGGCCAGGCTAGAAGAGGTCAAGGCCGCGGTGGCCCAGGGCACCAACCCACAGGAGTCAGCCTCGGCGTTGACGACGCTCGTGGAGTTCGGGGGGGGCCTCAAGGATTCCGAAGTGAAGCTCAAAGCGACGAGGTGCTTCGACGCGAAAGTGACATCGACGATCGACGGAGAGGAGGTGGAGGAGGCCAAGTGGATATTCGCCGCCATGGCGCACCCCACGGTGACGGCCGCGCTGTATGTTCTCAAGGCCAACGGGAGGTTGAAGTCCGTGAGTCTGATCTTGGAGGATGACGAGGCTCCTCGGTCTCAGACGGCCAAAGAGCTCGAGAAGATGATATTCAAGGGAGGAGGGGGCGGGTCCCACGGAAAGCAGAAGCGCCCGAAGAAGAAATGAGACCCCGTGTAGGCCCCAGCAGATCCCAGTCTTCTACAGTTGACATTCGAAACTACTTCCAAGCTCGTGGGCATGGCTCCGAGGGGAGCTAGCTCAGACGTTTTCTTTGATGAGGGCCCGCCTTTACACTAGAGGGCGTTTAGGCGGCCGCTCTCGTTGTGCCATCCCCTCAGAGGAGGGGGTGCTCGAGCGCGGGGCCATGGCTTCCGCGCGCGTGCTCACTCCTCTGGCCCTCTGCCTCGTCGCTCTATGCATTCCCGAGGTTGCGCCGTGTTTGCGGTTGGTTTTGTGACGGGCCCGACGCTAGACATCCGATTGATTTTTCTAGGGTGTTGCGCTGTTTTCTATATAAAAAAGTAACGGCGGAAACTGGCGGAAAGCTGGCGGCGGAAGCGACGGCGGAAGCTTCGGGCCAGGAGGCGGCGGAAGCTAGCGGAAACGAAGCGGAAGCCGGTGGAAGCTTGAAGCCGCGAAGCGGAAGCAGGCGGGATCTAACGAGTGCTTGTGAATTCCGAGCATCACAGGTCGCGATCGAACAGGATTACAAGTTCCCCAAGCCGCGCAAGCTCGACTGGCGCGCGCGCAGACAGGTTCGCCGCGCCGGGCTCGCCGAGGAGTGCGCGATCATGAACTGCGAGCAGATCAAGAAGGGCGACGCCCTCGAGCTGGGCCCGGCGCACGCGCTGCTGGGCGAGATCGAGGAGCGCGCGGGCGTGCCCGAGAACGTTCTGGCGGTCGAGCCCACGGAGGCCGTCGCCAGGGCTCGAGAGGGCCGACGAGCAGAAGCGCTGGGCCGAGAGAGCCCACAAGGCCGAGCACCTGCTGATCGCGGTGCACTCCGAGGCGCCCGCGCACTACACCTACCTCAAGATCGGTGGTTGCTACAGTTGTCCCTGCCCCAAGGTGCCCCTAGTTTTTCGCCCCGTTTTGGAGCGAATCCTGGAGGCGCCCTAGGAAGTGGGGCACTCGTAGCAACGCCCGCAGGCGTCCGAGCAGGGCGCGGGCATGGCCGTCGAGCACCGCGACGTGCTCAAGCAGCCGTCCGAGAACGCCAAGCAGGCCGCCACGATGATCCGCCGAAAGCTCGGCGCCATTGGCCCAGGCGAGGAAAGCCTTGCGAGGAGCAGCGAGATGTTCCAGGTCGACGGATGGCCCCGCGGACTCTGGGCGAGTCGGCGGGTCGAGCGCGCCCCGCGCGAGATCCGAGGCGAGGCCGCCAAGCGCCCGCCAGCGTCGACGTGATGCGCGCTCGAGGCAACGAGTGGATCCACAAGCTCGCGGAGGCCAGCCACAACGACCAGGCCAAGGCCAAGGCTTAGAGCAATGGTCAAGGCCAGGCCGCCCAAGGGCCCGACCGCGCTCGAGCCCAAGCACGCTGGCATCGAGGAGGCAAGCGCTGCCGCCCAGGCCTGCAGCAAGCACCCGCCGTGCAAGGACGGCGCCACAGGGTGCCGAGCCTGCGTGGGCGAATGGTTCTTAGCTGTACGCAAGAGAGGTTTCTTGGCCAGGAGCGCCAAGGACTTCTCCTGCGCAGGCCACCTTTAGGCGCGAGGCTCGAGGACACCAAGGGCAGCTTCGTGCGAGGATCTAGTTGCACGAGCGCCCAGGACCGTCATCATCACCACCACCACCATCACCATCATCACCATCATCCCCCGCCGGGGAAACCGTTTATTCACCCTCCAGACTCTGAATTTTATCCCCCCCAGGGGTTTTATATCAGGGATAGTCGGTTATGTGGCCGCAGTGCGCGGCAACCTGATCAAGTATACACGCGCCACGCGCTGCTGCAGCCGCGCGCGAGGGCGGGGAGCGGCAGACGCGAGCAAGGGCCACCAGCAATAGCTGGTGCAACTGCCTCGCGAGCGAGGGTGGAGACGCGCAGCAGCACAGAGAAGCGGCCCGTCATAATGTCGCATGCGGCCCGCAGCGCTACAACTGGGGCTGGGGAAGTTCGCACTGCCGCGGGCTACCCGATGCCCCGAGACGCGGGCTGCATGCTTACACTCGGCACGGGAGCTGGACGCTTTGAATGAGACTGGCCTGGGCGACTTGATGAGCGACCTTGGCAGATGTGTAGACCGAGCGTCAAGCCAGACATTGTACCGGCGACGCGAATCATGAGTGGATTAGCCCAGATCCTCGACGGCTGCCAGCAGCGGCATGCGGATGGCTTTCAGGTGGATAAAGCAGGGCGGCGCGACCTCTAGAGCATCGGAGAAGGCATCGACGTGGTCAGCTGGCCTGAGGGCACATGCTCGACCAGGGACATGCGCCGGCAACCGTTCGCGCGAAGCGCGGAGCTCTCCTGCCGAAACCAGAGGGGAGGCGCCATCGGCATTTTCCCTGGCACGCGTCGACCCGCTGCGCCATGGCTACGTTCTACGATTGGCTCGCGCTGGGCAGACTTGGCGCGCGGGGGCTACGCGCGCATGCGAAGTGGAAGGTCAAAGTTGCGAGGCTTACGTTTGGAGGCAAGCGGCAGCTGGGGAATGGGCTACGGCCACGAACCAGAAACGCGTGTCAGTCTTGTTCGACTTGCCCAAGGCATAGGGGCACGTCAGTTGGCGGCTGCGACAGAAGGCGGTGGATCCGCAATTCGACATGAAGCTGCGCGCACGCTGGCCCTGCTCTGCTCGACGCCGCGGCCAGTCGCCTGCGACGGCATAGCCGTCGGGGCCGTGGCGCCCGTGAGAAGGGTGGTAGCTGGACGTTCGTTCGCCGACCTGATGATGCGGTTGTCCGTGGTGCCATGCCTGGATGGCCTAGCGAATCCACAGGCATGGCGATCGGCGGCGCAGTGGGCGATACCCCCATGCAGTCGACGGGCGGGCGGACGCAGGCGGCGCAACAGATGCGCACGGCGCACCGACAGGCGAACGGGGGCCTCGCGGAGGCGGGCCTCCAGCTGAACGCGAGGAAGGCAGTCGACACAGGGGCGGCAGTCGAGCCGCGGCGCAGGCGCCAGACGCAGCATCCTCTGCCCGCAACTTGGGCCGCGACTTCGCGGCGGGATGCCGGGCTCGTCTCGGGCGCCTGGCGAAAGCCGAGAAACGTTGCGTCGCGATCCGCGCCATCCGTCGCTCTAGAGGTCCGTGCAAGCAGCTTGTCAGCATGGGCACGGTTCCCATTGGGACTTGGGGCGGCGGCGTGACTGGGCGCTCGCGGAGCGGGATGATCGCACTTCTGCCCGCGCGGCTCTTTTCATCCGAACGGCCCGTCGCTCTCTCGGGGCCCATCTGGCCCTGGTTCCAGGGGGCGCAGCTGCAACTGGCTCAGCTCACCCGTACACGGCGATTCCCATCGCAGTGCGGGCCCGGGCTTTGGGAAACCCGGCTGTATCGTGAGCGGCTCAGTAGGATGCTTGCTGTTGCCGACAGAGCCTTGAGGAACGCCGACAACGCTTGGGGCGCGATGACAGGCCCCGTCTCGGCGGCCCTTGCCTCCTGCCTCAGCAAGCTTTGCGCGGCAGACGGTTAAGTGCTTGGCTCGTGCAGCGTGTGCCCCGCGCGCCATGATTAAGACGGTGGCCCAGTGGCGAGTTGAAGGCTGGCTCCTCGACAGGGCGCTCCGTGAGGAGAGCAATATGGGCCACCTGTCGCATGCTCCTATTCTTGCTCCCTTCAAGGCCCTCATTGCCCAGGAGCCAGAGGAAGATTGAAGCTGCGTGCCCAGGGCCGCCCATCGGTACCATGCAGCCAATGGGTTTGGGGGTGATGAGAGGCTTCGCAGCGTGGGTTTGCGCAGTTGCCCCATGTGCTCGCTGTGCGGGATGTCGCCGAGCATTGGTGGGCACTGGCGCTGGGGGGACTGCGAGCGTGCGGGGCTTTCAGCGCGACTATCTTGTTTGTCAAACTGGCTCGAGGGCCCGAGCGGCCGTATTTCGTACATGGGTCTTGCCACTCGTTAGTGGGCAGCGATAGCAGACTGCGCCGAGCCTTTTGGGGCGCGGCGAAAGGTATGCAATCCGAGCGGATTGGACGTCCGTCCTAGCCTTTTTTTCTGCGGCCCCCCCTGCTTCGACTGAATCAGGGCTCAGAGGTTGCCGGGCTCTTTGCGCTCAAGATGTACGTGCGCAGCGTGGCCCTTGGATTGTGCGAGTCTCGCTCAGATTTGCGACTGGGTTGCGAGCAGAGTCCACAAAAAGGCTGCACCAAAACCACATGGGCTTTGCATGCCTGTGCCAGCCTATTGACAGGGGCGCGGAGGCGTGTTCGGGGCCAGGGGCAGGGAGGCGAGCGTGATCAAAATCAAAGGTCATGCGCTCGTGCGCAACGATGACCTTGACGAGGGCGCTCGCTGGCGACGCCTCGGCAACTATGCAGCCGACGAAGCAGCCTGAGCAGGAGCCAGGATGCACCCAGCTGACGATGAGGCTCGGACCAAGATCGAGAAGTCTCACTCGTTAGTCCAGCGCGTTGGCATTTACCTGCCCAGGACCAGGTTCTGCGTCGCCAAAGGCGCGCGAGGTCGGCGCCACAAGGGGGCGCGGGATCGTCCTGCGGCTCGCCCGCGACGGTGCGCCTCCCGAGGGCAAACGCGACCCAATCTGGTTCTCGAAGAGTGGTTTCGGGTGCAGACGGTGCCCGAGGCCTGGCAGCTCTGACCAGATCCTGAAGGCGACGCCGTGCAGGCCTGGCGAGGGACACCGTGTCTGGTCAGTCGGGCCCTTCGTGTTCTGCAGCGAACGCGGTGCCCACTGTGAACAGCACCCAGACGCTCGGTCTTGCGTGCCGCGGAGGCTGCCTGCGTGGGCCGGCGGCCTGGAATTGCCTGCGTCATCTGTGGAGTGGCCTCCGTTCGCGAACGGGTGCCGAGCTCAAGGGAAGGGGAAGTGGCCTGAGACCTATCCCCGTTCGGCGCATTCGCCGTCGATTACAAATTCGAGGATCTTGAGGTCGTGCCCGAGTCCGAGGCTGAGGATGTAGCCTCAGTCTGGGTCCAGGCTCCGCCCCCGTAGTTTGGTGTTTTGGGGTTATGCTTTTCCCGACGGCATTCCATTCCTGTCTCGCCCCCCCCCTCTCTGCCGAGGTGCCCGTCGTTCCTCGTCGCGTCTCCGCGCGAGGCCGCTAGCTGTCCGTCATACTGCACCCCTTGGCCCCGCCAGCACAGCTTCTCTTCTTCCACCTTTCGTGGCCAGCTTTGCCATGCTTCACAGCGTTGTAGCTCATGCCCATACGCTTCCGATCCTTCTAAGTTGTAGGGCATGCTCCTACCTATACGCTGTTGAGCGCCCAGCTGCTGGACTTGGACCTCTTCGAGAGACCTTCCTCACCGCAGTTTGGTCGACTTGCGCCATGTGGGCGTGTGCACGGGGCGAACGCGAGGGGAGTGAAGATGTGAAGGAGGAGGCCACTGCAGACTGAGCCCCTCACATTCGCCAGCGTGCAAGGGGCGATCCCCCCTCCTCGCCTCTCCCCTCCACCCCCCTCTGCCTGCCCCTCTCCCCGCCCCTGCTCGCCCTCCTCCTCCTCGCAGGCACCGAGTCCGTCCTGGCGAGACTGGTGGACCTCGAGGAACTCCACAAGAAGAGGCTTCTGGGGCAGAGGGAAGCATCCACCATCGCCAGCAGGCCCGCACAGGGCCCAGCTCGGGCACCAGACCTTGGTGAATCCGGGCCAGGCCGTGGGGCCACCACTCACCAGCTAAGTTGCCCTGATACGTCCGTTTTGACACGCAACACGCACCGCGTGTTTAAAACGTCGGTGTGAAAGATATTGCGTCTTGCCTCAACGTGTTGGCCCACACTTTGGCGAACGTATCGCGCCAAACGTACGGTGTCAATCTCCGTGTTGACCTCCGTGACGACACGCTACGTGTTGCATGATGCGTATCGGGGCAGCGAAGTTTTGCCCGTCATTTGGGCAGCTGTACCCCACACGGTCCTCCGGAGGCCTGTTGTTGCCGAGAGGGTCCAAGATTCCAGCAGCCTTCAAAATGGATGAATGCAGGCCCAGAATGGATCCTCTCAGCTATTTAGAACGAAGGTCGAAGGCTCCATTTTAGGATTTCGGGCATCTAGGAGGGTTGCTCCGACGCAGCCGCTGGGGTGCACTCTGGGGATCGGTCCTGCGTGTCCTTCTAAACTCCACCGCCCCACACAAATATTCCAGAGCCTCCCCAAACCACTTCCCAGGACCCAGGACCCCCCAATAAAGACATGGGCGCCACACGCAAGCGCCCCCCTCCTCCCCCCTTCCTGCCGTGGCCCAAGACTTCTGGCGTCGTGTTTTGTTCAATCCGTGGGCCCCAGAACTCTCGACACCATTTTTAGGGAAGCCAGTTTTTCATCCCCGACATTGTTCTGGTGGTCCTCGAGCCCACAGGGATTGGAGACACCTCGACGTAGGAGGTTGGGGGTCATGAGGCCTCCTGGCTGCGTCGGAGCTTGGGGTCACGATGCTCAGGCCTGCTTCCGCCTGGACCGTCCGAACGAATCGCGGGCCCCGGATGCAGGTATGGTAATGGTGTTCGGGGAGGGCGTCTGCGGGATGAGTGTTTTCGGCCGTGTTTTCTAGCCCCCAGCAGGCCGGGCACGTGAAACTGAGTGCTCGAAATCCCCCCCCAGGGGAACACTGCTCAAGTTGCAGTCAGGCACCCTTGCTTAGCGTGTCGCGCCACCGCTTCTGGCCCACCACAATACGGTGACACGTTCACCAAGTCCCAGTCTCCACCCAGATCATGCGTTACCGAAAGTGTTCGGGAACGTTTTACGCTATCGGTCTTTCCCCGTTACCGAAAAACGTCGGTAACGGTTGCTGGTCGCGACTGGTAGCGGTAGGATTTTTTTACCGACCGTTACCGAACGAAATCGGTATTGGCCGGCAGAAATTACCGACGCCATCAGACCCGACGGTGTCCGACGTCAGTCTGCCGTCAGATTGAGCGTCTTTGATGATGACGACGACGATGATGATAATGATGCTGGTGATGGCAGCGACGACGATGATGAGAGTATGATCACAATGGCGATGATGATGATTTGACGATGGCAGTGGCGATGACGACGATGCTGATGGTGATGTTGATGGTGATGAGCTGACGATGGCGGTGACGATGTCAACGATGCTGTTGATGGTGATTGTGATGATGATGAACACGAGGGCGATGATGATGAGGATGCTGATTATGATGATGATGATGAGGATGATAATGGTAACGATGGTCATGATGCATGACGACAGCTGTGCTGATTACGATGCTGGCACTTGTGATGACCACGATGATGATCACCGTAAGCATCCCCTCCTCTCCCCCTCCCTACATCCCTCTCCCTCCCTCTCCCTCTCTCCTCCCTCTCCTCTCCATTCCCTTTCGGCTCAAGGCACAGTGGAGCAGTGCATGTGCTTGGTCATCCCAGCAGGGCCCCTAGCCCCAGGCCTGGGCGTGCCGTGGCACGTCCAGGAGGTGGGCGACATCCCGCCTGGGCTGCCCTTGAGGCGGACCATGGCTCCCAAACGGGGCTGGGTCGGGGCAGCGCTGCGCGATTCTTCGCCCTCTCATTGGCCAGGCTGCCCCGACGCCATCGCCCTCCGTCCGCTGCGTGGCCCCGCTCGGCGGGAGGCCCTTGCCTGATGGCCTGGTGTGGATCGTGGACGCGGGGTGGGTCGAGCACCAGCCTCAGCTCACCCTTGCCCTCATCCCACACCACACCATCATCATGAAGTGGGAGGAGGAAGACGGCATCCACGTGCAGCCCTACACGCGGGTTTGGTCCCTCCCGTACAGGCTCTATTTGGTGCGCAGTGGAACCCGGCCTGGACAATGTAATTTCAAACGTGGCGGTGATGACGATAATGCAAATGATGCTGGTGATGGGAGGGCCGGAGCGTGCTTGCCCTCTTTTCTCCTATCATCGCCCTCCTCCCTTCCCACCTTCTCCTGCATTGTCCGGGCCCGATATGAACTGGGGCGGCCCACGTCCCCCCCCCCCGAAAACTTGGCTGCGGCACCAGCCCCCCTTGCTGCACCGACCCTTGGTTCGGACTGGAGCTCGAGGACGCTGGTGGCCCACGGATTCGGCGTCCGCGGGACTCGGCGCCCGCGCTCTCCCGGTGGTCGCCCGACGCCTTCCCAGCGTGGGCGCCGTCCTCTTCTTGCCTCGGCCCCAGTTCTGCCTGTCGGCCTGGCACTTGAAGCCGCGCGCTGGGAGGTGCGGGGCCGTGCCCGATTGTTGGTCCGCGTCCGCCTGTGGCTACTACGACTCGTTTCCTGGTCGCGGGCGCGGGCTGATGGACCCCTGGCCGTCGCTCTGATCTCGCGAATTGGTCCCGAGCGGGAGCCCGAGCTCGGGAAGTGTGGATTCCCGCTCTTTCTCTTGGGCTTAGGGTTGGGTGTTTGTCCTTCTCCATTATTTGGGCTCCCGTTGCACGACGTGCCCGTGGCGCTCCGCTGAGCGAGGCCCACTGGGTCGTCAGGAAATAACCCCCCCATGCTCCCCCCCGCCGCCCCCGCCGCTCCTTCGCTCGAGGAGGGGCGATGAGCTGAGGATGGTGATGAGGATGATGGCTATGACTGCGATGGTGGTGACGATTACGATGGTGATGATGGCGGCGGTGATGGTGACGACGTCAATGCTGATGACGAGGACGGCGATGGCGATGCCCATGGCGACGAAGACGATGATCGTGGCGACGGGGGCGATGATGGTGACCATCCACCACTCCCGATTCTCCTCGTCATCCCCCCATCTTGCTCGTATTCGTCACCCCCATTGCATCCCTCTCCCTTGCGAGGACGCCCCTGCCGGGCGCGGCCGATTTGGTTCCATAGTTTGATAAGGGTCAGGGTGTCGGCCCCTCGCGATTCCGCCCCGTCGGTCTCCCGGGCCCCTGGGGCCTCGCCCCGGGCCAGGGCCCCGCCCCAGGGGCCGAGGGCCTCGCCGAGGGACTTCGGGGTGATCCGTCGCCCCGCCGCCCTTCCCCACCCAGGGTTGCCATCGGGTCAGACGCGGTGCCCGTCGGGGCGAGCCGTTCCTTTGATTTGGGGTGGTACGGGCACTTGACCAAGGACCAGGCTGCGCGCGGCCCGAGCGTGGCAAGGGGCCCTGCTCTGGTGGGCAGGGGGGAACGCCGGGGCGCCCCCTTTCGCCAACGTCGCGCAAAACTCACTGTGGCGGCGACGATCTCGGCGGTGATGATGGTGGTGATGATGTTTATGATGCCGATGCTGATGACGCCTGCGGCGATGAGCGACGGCGGCAGCGGCTGCGAGGGGGGGGACCACGAGGGGGAGAAGGACGGGGAGGTGGATGAGGAGGGGGGGGCGAGGAGAGGGGGAGGGGGGGGGCGGCGACGAGGAGGCGGAGCGCGGACCGGCGGGGAGAGGAAAGTGGACGGGGGAGGGGTCAAGAGCAGGGCGGGCGGGGGGAGGGGTAGGGGGCATGGGGCGCGCGCCTGGGCGCCCCAGGTGGGGCGCCTTTCACTCGGCGCGCCCCGTCAGCGCTGCGCGGCGCGCGCGTTCGCGTCTTGGCCCAGGCCCCCCCGGTGGGGGGCGGGGGGGGGGCAGGGCGCGAAGACGGGGCGGCCGGGGGAAGTTGAAGGAGGGGGGGGGCGCGAGGTGGAGGAGAAGGATGCCGGGCATAAAGGGGGCGGAGAATTGGGCGATGACGATCGGAGGAGGGGCGCGAATCGCGCTAGATGAGCGCGAGGAGGAGGAGGGGGCGGAGGAGGAGGATCAGCAGCAGCAGGAGACAGCCGCGGACAATGGAACGAGGTTGGCCCGGCGCCGAGGGCGAGAAGATCGAGGAGGAAGATGAGGACTGTTGAGATGGGCACCCCTTTCCCCCGCTTGCTCCAGCCCGCCCCCGTTCACCCTCTCTTCCATTCCCTTCAAACCTCGCCTGCCCATCTTGCCCTTCCATCATCCGTTGCCCCACCCCTGTGAGTCTCTGTGCCCGCCCCGCCAGTGAGCCCCCCGAGAAGGCGTCAGCGGGCCCCCCGGGAACCCGCGGGCGCCCCTGCGGTTCGCGGGCGCAGCTTGGCGGTCAAGCTGGGCTGCCTCATGAAGTGCCTGCGCAGGGCGCGCGGCAACGACGTTCGCCGACGCCGGGCATCGGCGGGTCAAGGGAGCGGGGCGGAGGCGCAGCGGTCGATTGCGGCATGGGCGGGGGGCGCGGGGGGCGGGGGGGGGCGTCGCGATGTGGGCGGCAAAGGGAACGTCCGGTGCACGTCATAAAACGAGTCGGCTCAAAGCGCGAGATAATTGGGGGCGAACGTCGACTCGACGGCGCGCCGACGGCAGATCAACGCCAGACGCATGCCATCAGACTGACGTCGGCCCGCCGTCAGACTGTCGCCAGACCGACGTCAGTCTGCCGACGCGCTGGCGCCAGACGTCTGGCGCCAGACGTCTGACGTCGATCTGCCGCCCGACTGCAGCCGGGCCGACGTCGGCCCGGCGGCGCGCCGACGTCGGACGCCCGAGATCGATCTGCCGTCGGACTGCCGCCAGGCCGACGTCAGTCTGGCGACGTGCCGACGTCGCGCGTCAGACGTCGACCTGCCGTCGATCTACCGCCAGGTCGACGTTCGCCCCCGACCGCGTCGCAGCTTCGCCAACCCGTCGCGTTTTCAAGCTCACCGCGCGCACCCATTGCGATCCCCATCATGCTGCACCTCTCGCCCCCCGCGCGCGACCGCGGCGCCTCCGCGCCCCCCCCCCCCTGCCCGCCCGTCGGCGCTCAGAGCGCGCAATGACCGGCAGGGGGACGCGGCGCGGCGCCGAATGCATTCGACGGGGGCGGGCGGAGTGCGAGCCGACGCCGCCCAGGACGATTGGGGGCGCGGAGAAGGGGGGGGGGGGGGCAGGGGCGGGGGGGGGGGGGAGGAGACAATCTCGCCCTGTCATCCCCCCCCCCTCCAACCCCTTCTCCCCCCCCCGCCCCCCCCGCCCCGCACCCGTTCATTTTCCGCCGCCCCCCCCTCCCCTCCCCGATCGCACCCCCGCCCGCCCCTTGCGGCATGTCGGGAGAGGCGCGGGCGCCGCGGTGGAGGGGCGCGCTGCCCCGTCGGTGCGGCGCGGGCGACCCCGCTCGAAGATCGCGCCGCCGGCCCAGACGGCGCCGGCGGACGCGGGGGGCGGGGGCGCGGGGGGGGGGGGGGGCAGGGCAGAGGGGGGCGCATGGAGGATGGGGGGCGGAGAGGGCGCATGGGACAGGGGGGGCGGCAGGAACGGGGGCGAGGCGGGCCGGGGGAGCGAGGGAGTGGTGTGAGTAAAGGAGGGTGGACGGCGGGACGAACGATACGCAGAGTGGAAGGACAAAGGGCGAGAGGCAGGATCATGGCGACGGAGAAAGGGGGGATAAGTACCGCGTGTGATTGTGTATATATATGCACATATGTATATACGTACACATATATGTGTATCTGGACGCATACATGTGCATGTATGTAAATATATACACATACATGCATACTTATTTATACACAGTTACATATACATGCGTATATGCACATTATGGACGCGGGCACGGATGTGCACGTGCAATGCATGGATGACTGTATAGGCGCATTTTGTGCGCGAGCAGGTGCGCACGCATGTATAGCTACACGGTGGCAATGATGGTGGCGATGGTGATGGCGAGGCGAACGAATGTGAGTGGGATGACGCTCTTAGTGGCGCCGGCGATAGCGATGTCGGTGGCGACGTTGATAGCTGCGATCTGTGGCGATAGAGGATAGAGACGATGATAGCGACTGCGGCGATGGCGACGGCGACGCGCGCGACGGCGGCGCCGGCGACGAGGCCAACGGTAACGACGGCGCTCGCAACGTTGAAGACGACGAGGAAGGAGAGGGAGCGATGGGCGACGATGGGGGGGGGCTTCGAATGGCAGGCCCGGGCGACGAGGGCGATGCGGACTGCTCGGGCACCGACGGCGTCGCCCTCGTCCTCCGCCCCGCCCCGCCCCCCCGAACGCCCCCCATCCTCGGCGCCTTCCCCCGCCCTTCCCCGAGGGCGGCCGCGACCGCGAAAGCGCGGGGGTCGGGGAGGAGAGGAGGGGGGGGCAAGGGGGCCGGCGCCCGCCACTTCTCCCTTCAAGGTGGGGGCGGGCAGTGGCGGGGGGCGCGCGGGGTGGGGGGCGGGGGGGGGGGCGTGCCCCTTCTCCCTTCATGGTCACCGCCGCCATCATCGTCGTCGCCAGCCTTATCAGCATCGCCGCTGCCGCCGCCATCGCCGCCGTCGCCGTCGAGGTCGCCACCGCCGTCGCCGCGGCCGCAGTCGCCATCGTCAACGCAGCCAACAACGCCGCCGGCGCCGTCGCCATCACCGCCAACGTCGTCGCCACCATCATCACTGTCGCAAAACTCAGCATGGTCGCCAGCATTGCCATCGACACCTTTACAGGGAGGCAGGAAACACAAGCGGAGTCTGGGCTCGGTTTCGTTAGTTTTTCTTGGGCATCTGGTTTTGTTTTTTTGAGGGCGGCTAGGCGGGCCTTGAAAAAGCGCACTGTATCCGCTCGGTGTTTTCGGCCGTTTATGTTCTTTGGGGGGGCCGCGCGCGCCCCCCGAGTGGCGCGGCGAGATGTTCGTGTCCTCCGCCTGTTTGCATTATTTCATTCTGGTCCGCGCGTTTTGTCTGTCGCTTGCGGTTTCGCTGGCTGGTCCATCGACCTTTTGTTTCTTGCCCCCCCCGCGCTTCCGGCGCCGGTGCCAAAGTTTCCTTCCGTTTGTTCGCGGCGGACCAGCCCCCGCGTTCGCTGCCGGTGGCCTCTGCGATTCTCGACGAGGCTACGTCGAGATATCCATGTTTTGCTGGTCGCCCAGCGCTATGATTTCCGCCGCTCTCGCCCCCCCCCCCCGGCCGCCGCCCCCCCCGGCCGCCGCCGACATCTCCGTGTTATTTTCTGTGGGCAGGCTCTTGATTTCGTTGTTCCTAGCTTGGCGCGCCGCCCCGTGGCCGCGTCGAGTCATTGTGCTTTTTCTGCTGGTGGGACAAAAAACTGCGCGTTTGTTCTGGGCGGCCGAGCCGCTGGTTCCCGCCGTCGGGCTCGCCACCGCCCCTCCCGGGCCACCGCCGGCGCTCTTTGCTCATTGGCTGCGGGCCTACCTTTGCGTCTGCAATTTGCGGCCTTGGCGGGGCGCCTCGTCGCCGCGCTAAAATCTGCGCGTTTATTATGGGCGGCCGACCCGCTGATTCCCGATGTTCGGCCCGCCCCGCCCCTCCCGGGCCGCCGCCGACCGGCGCCTTTTGTTTGCGCGCTGCGGGCCCGCCCATGCGTTTGTAATTCGCGGCTTCGGCGAGGCGCCCCTTCGCCGCGTCGAATGCCTCGCGGAGCTCTCGGTTCGACCGGGGCAAGAGGATTCGGCGACGGGGCAGAGCTAGTTGGCCGACCCGGGCAGAAGAGACAAAGTGATGATCTGAGGACGGTCTATCTTGCTTCAAGTCATGACTCTTCTTCCCGCGAGCTCATCAGCTCCGTGGGGGCAGCATTGCCAACTCAGGAATTGGGGGAACGACGTGTCAAATTTTCATTGTCATTGCCGATGATGGTTCCTAGAAGACACGCGATTGACAAGTTTGATCCAGACATGATGTGCTTATCGGTCGATCGAAATTGGTTGAATGTATTCGGCCAGAGGTGGGGGGAGCCGAAGTCGGGCTAGGTCTCTATAAGTATCCCAGACACGATGTATCGTCTCTCTAATTTTCCTGACGTCGCAGGTTAGTACAATACATCTAGAACCGCAAACCCATCAGGGCCCGAAGTGACGCATGGCACAGCTAAAACCAGACCGCGTGCGTCAGGGGGCCGACATCTGACGTATTTATAGAAAAAGCCGCAACAGTACTGCTGTATGTTCTACCTCTTCTGACGTCGCATATTCTCGCAGTGGCGAGAGCGAGCCTCGAGCCATCGCCAGGCTCAAGTTATCCTTCTGGTCGAGCGAAATGGTGGAATGAATCAAGGAGTGCGCGAGCGGGGGGCCGTTCCCGAATCTTGAGAAATATGAGCATTAACGATTCATTGTATCATTAATTTTTCAGAGTTTAGCAGAAGATGCTGCGAGCCACAAGCCATCGCCAGCTCGAGCTGATTATTCACGCAGCGGAATTATATGTCAATTCAGCCGGATGCAGCAATGGGCCAATCGCCCCTGAACCGGAGAATATCGAAACCTATTCATTATATTAATACTTGTCTGGGTCGGTTGCATTAGCAGAGCGTGGCTTGCGTCGCGGGCTGTCAGGATTGGAACTGACGCTTGCAGACGAGGAATTATGACTGATTGGAAGCGCAGGCATGAGGGCGAACATCAATTGAGAACTGTACGAATCAACGACAAACAATGCAGCGCACGGTTCACGTCTCCGAGGTCGGCTAGGCAAGCAGAAGAGAGTGCAAGCCACCGGCCGTCGCGGATCTCTCGCACCAGAACGGCCGCAACAATGGGGCGCAATGTATGTATGAGAGAGTCGACGCGTAGAACTCTAGAAATAAAAAATAAAGATTTGCCGAGAACATTTCGCGCAGTGGAGCAGGTTAGCGGCGACCAGCGTGAGCATCAGGCAATCGCCAGCGACGAAACTGATTTGTTTCGAAACAGAACGCTTTAACTGCGCGCGTCAGAGATAGCAAATCGGTCGGGCCGCCGCTTTGAGAATTACAATGCTTCCCCCTTGTTATGAAAAGCTTTTCGGCGCCCTTGGAGCTTTCTTCGGTGCGCGCGGAGCTCTGCGAGGGCCCCGGCGGTGGCTGCGTCGACGGTTCACCGCCCGCGCCCAGTTCTGAATGTCTTCTCCATGTCGGCCGACCCATTGATGCCAGTTGTTTGGGCCGCCCCCGCCCCTCCCGGGCCGCCGCCGAAATCCGTGTTTTGATTCGCTGCGGGCCGGCATTTTACGTCGCTATGTCTTGGCTGGGCGGCGGGCGCCCTGCCGCCCGCGTCGGCGCGGCGCCGGGCTCGGGCAGGCTGGGGGGGGGGCCTGGCGGGCGCGCTGTTCCATTCGCTTCGGGGCTAGGGGTCGCGTCCGTTCCTATTGCGCGCGGGCGCAGGCCGATGCCGTTTTGCCTGCTCTAACCCCCTTGTCGGCCACCCCCGCCGCAGTCCTTCAGATGCCATCTGGCCAAGGGATTTCTAGCCGACCTGGGAGGCCCTGCTGCGCCGCGCGAGTCTCGGCGCCGGCCGCCCCCCCCCGCCCCCGCGCGCCCCCCTGCGCCGCGCCCGCGCCGCCCGCGGCGCGCCTTCTAGGCGAGCGCCAGCCCTCCGAAGAGGCGCCCATCCGCGACGCCTCGCACTGGGGAGCGGACCCCGCCCGCCGAGGCGGGGGGCGCCTTTTGACGCCCGAGCGAGCCGGAGGTGCAGCCCGCCCCCGCGGCCGCGTCAAAGTCCCGGCAGGCCGCGGCGTCGTCTGCAGAGGCGCCGCCGAGCCCGACTTCAGCAACGCAGCGGTCGCTGCAGCCGCGAAGACGTCGCCGCTTCGGGGGCCGAGGTCGGGGGCAGCGGCGTCGGCGGGGCGGCGGCGGCCGCGCCCCTCTCCCCGGCGATCGCCGCCGTCGAGGGGCGCGACTCCGACGCCGAGGGCGAGCCCGAGGGCGAGGCGGAGGTCGAGGAGGAGGCAGAGAGCACGACGTCGGGGCCCGCGACATTTACCATCGCCCTTGAGACCTCGGACATCCTTCGGCCGCCCGCAGAGGAAAGCAGGGAGTTCGCCGCCGCTGCGAAGGGGGGCGTCGGCGCGTCCGAGGCGAAGGCCGAGGCCGAGGCGGGGGCTGCGGCCGCGGCGGCGGCGCCCACCCAGGCGTCGGAGATCGACGGCTCCCGGGCGGCCGGCGCCCAGAGCGCCAACGCGGGGGATATCGGCATCGATGATGCCCCCTTCCATCGGGGGCGGCGCGCGCGGAGGGGGGTCTCGGAGGTCTTCTCGAGCAAGGCCTAGCCCGCGAACCGCCCCGCCCCCTCGGCCCCCTCGCCGTCGAGGTCTCGGGGCCGCGACGCGCCCCCCGCGAAGCGGACCGGGGTCGCGCGGGGAGCGGCCCCGAAGCGGCGCGGCCCAGTCTGCGCCCCGACGCCGCCGTCCGACTACGACGCGCGGATGGCGGCCTCAATGCGCCCCGCGCGCTGGCGTCCGCCCTTGCCTGGTCGGGGCCGCGGCGCCGCGAAGAGCCCTGGAGAGATGCGGCGACGGGCGGGCAGGGGGTGGCCCGGGGGGAAGTCGGAGGAGATGGCCCTTCATCGGGTGCCCGTCCGTTCCCCGTTGCCCTTCTTATTCGTCCGAGGCCATCGCTGGCGCCCTGGCCGCGCCCGAGTCAGGGCGGTCTCCAAAGCGCAAAACGTTTGCACACTGCGCCCTCGGTTTCCGAGATGCAGGAGGACGAGGAGGTGAACGCGCCCCCCCGCGGATGTCGCGCGCTTCCCCTGCGCTGCAGTGCCTGGCGGCCCCGTCGCAGTCGACGCCGCGCCCCTCCCCTCGACGTCCATCGAGTCGTTTGCTTCGGGCGCGACGACGCCGCGCGCGGCGAGCTCTGGCGGCGCGCGGGGCGCTCGGCCGAACAACCGGCAGGCGCCGGAGCCGCCCATCTCCGACCCGGAGTCGGACCTTTCCGACGATGTGCTGATGGGGCTCGCGCAGTGGACGAGGCGGGGCTTCGGGGGGAAGTGGGGGGGCAGCGCGCGCGGCCGCGACAACTGCGCGAACTGCGCGAACTGCGGGGAGGCATGCTGGTGATTGGGCACCGCTTTGGGCTTAGGGCTGATTGCTATCCAGGCTCGCGTTGCGGATGGGCCTTGGCGTTTCATTGCGCATCTCTATCGCGCAGTTGCGACGGCTATTCGAGGTCGCTAGAGGGAAGAATGCAGACGTCTCCACCGCCGCCAAAAAGCTAGCGAACAGTATCAACGCGCACCTTTGTCATCATTTCCATCCTCGTCGTCATTATCATCAGCATCACCGCCGACGTCATCGTGGCCCGAACGCGCATCACCGTCGTCGGTAATACCATCCGCCCACGCATTCACATTGGCATCGCCTTGCAAACCCACCCATATCAGCATCATGCATACCATTCGTGTCCATGCCGTCGTCATGTCTTGCGCGCAAGGGTGGGCCGGGGCTTCAATGGTCCTCGCGGGGCCAGAGCAGGGCCCTCTGCAGGTCTACGCACCAGAACCCACGCGCCCCCCTTAGGTCTGACGCTCCCGCTGCCCCATTCTAATTTTGCCCCGGCTGTTGAGCTCCGCGGCCAATCTCCAAGACGTCGCCCCCTCCGAGAAAAGACCCTGCAGCCCTTCCCCCTTTCCGTTGCTTGCCCCCCCTCTGCCTCGCCTCTTCCTGCCTCGCCCCGCTGGCGCTCGAGGGCGGATGAGAAGCGAGGACAGCGGCGAATGCGGCGAGGAGGGGGGTGGGGGCGGGGGGGGGGGATGGGGCCCTTCCGCTTGCCAGCTGGCCCATCCACAGCCCCTCCTCCCGCTAGCGGCCTCGCCCCCCCCCCACCCACCCCATCCGAATGCTGCCTGGTCGCCCCCCCCCCCCCCCCCCCCGAGAAACCCCCGCCCGCTGGCTCCGCCCCAGGTGCTCTGGGGCCCGAAGGCCGAGGTCGAGGAGGGGAGGGGCTGGAGGCCGCGGGCCCGCGGAAGGCCGACATGGGGGAGAACAAGTGCAAGGCCGCGGGCAGAAGCAATCATCGGATCGAGGCCTCCGACAAGACGGGCATCCCGCGCTCTGGGGGCCGCGCGAAGCCGGGGGGTCAGCGCGGCGCGCGGGGCGGCTGCCTCGCGCGTCGCGTAAATGGATGAGGGCGGCAGGGCGAAGCTCCTGATCCAAGTCGGATCCTCCGCGCGCGATGGTCGCGCGGAGGCGCTGGCCGGGCGTCTCCAGCGCGCGCGCGACAGGGCGCGCGAGAGGGGCCCTTGACAAACATCGCGGCAAGCCTTCGAAGCGAGGCGCGGACGGTGAGATGGCGCGGGGCGGGGGGGGGGCATGCCTGCGAAGGAGGTGAGGAACGTCGTGCCCCGGGTCTCCAGCCGCGCAACCAAGACGCGTAGCATGTCGCAGCAGTCCCAGAACTCCTGCCAGGCAGCCCCCCGCTCCTCCGCGGCCCCCTTGGGGCAAGCCCGCGCTGTCGGGCCATCTGGCCGACGCATGAGCGCGCCCAGGGCCCCGAGCTCCGCCCCCAAGGCCTGGTTGGCGGCGGCGAAATGGGCCCCGCGCCCTCTCAGACGCTTCGCCGTCTCGAGCTTCGCCTCGCACTGGCCGGGCTCGAGCTCCGACTCCTGGAGTAGGCGGCTCATCTTCTGGATCTTCGGCTCCGGGAGCGTTGCCCTGTCAACCGCCTGCCCATCAGCGCCCTCCAGTTGGAACAGCAGCCCCCAGATAAGCATCTCCGTGCTGAATTCCACCATCTTCGGCCAACTCCTCGAGGTTGATCGCGTTGTCACCGAGGAGTAGATTCGACATGGCGTCAAAGGTCCAGGCCGACAACCAGGGCCTCGCTCCCAGTGCGGGTTCCACCAGGGCCCCGTCGTCCATCGGCACCTCGGCAGAGTGCGCGACCCCATCGTGCAGCTCCGCATCCAGCGGCCGATGGGAGTGATGCGCGTCTTGCACCCCACGACCCCAGACGGCCCACTCACCGGGCGCCCCCGCCCACCCGAAGACCATCGTGAGGTACAGCACCGCGGTCAGCACCGCACCTCTCAGCCCCTGCAGGCACACGGCCATGATGCGGAGACCCGGCAGCTCCACCCACAGCAACTTGAAAGCCGCCTGGAAGTTGCGCTTCGCCAAGTAGATTCGCATTTTCGGGCGCCGACACCTCCGCCGCAGAATCGTGCGATCGATCTCCCAGTGGGTCGGCAGCTCGGCGGGCGGGTGGTTCCGCTCGTCGCAACTGGAGCTCGCCTCCCGCATGTCGTTGATGAACCCCCCTTCCTCCGCCAAAGTGGCGCGGTCCGGCCGCGTCTTCGGGGCTCGCCCCCGCGGTGATCCCGCGATCCCCATCGAGCCCCGGGTGGCTTGAATGTGCTGCCCAAGCCCGGCCCTTGGCGATGTCGTCCCAGATCATCTTGCGGGCTTCTTCCTGGCGTTGGGCTGTTGATTGATGCGGCTTGGCTCTCGCGCGGGTCGCTGGGCCTACATGCCTGACTTCCGCGCCGTCTCGCGCCGCCCGCCACAGGTAGACCAAGAGCTCCGGCTCCACCCGGCCCTCCAGGCACTCGTCGTGGACCCTTCGCAGGTGATCTCCGCGCCCCCGGCGCCACGCCTGCCGCTGTCTCTGGGCCCCCCCCCCAACCTCCGCGGGCGTCCAGCAGGCCCGAACCTCGCAAGACCATGCGCCCGAACGCCTCGCCGTTGCACGTAGCCTCTGCCTGCGCTGCCGCCCAGAGAGCTGCCGCCTCATCTCCCCGTGGGCTGTCGCGCCGTGGGGGGGGGGGGTTGGCGTCTCCTCCTCACTCTGCTCAGCCTCCTCCTCTGCCCTGCGCCCTGCCACCGCCCGCTCCCACGCCGCCGTCGACCCGTTAGTAGGGGTCGGCTCCTCGCCGATGGGCGGCGAAAAAAGTGGAGGCCGGGGGGCCCTACCCCCCCCCCCCCCCTGGGCAGCGCGGCCCCCAGCTCCAGGGCCTCTCGCAGCATGGCCTTGGTGATCGCCTGCAGCAGCTGCCGCGGGTAGTGCCCGGCGTCCGCCGTGGGCTTGTGCCTGGTAACTTCGTCGACGCCCTTCAGCTCGACGCAGCTGTGCTGCTGCGAATGCCGGCGAGCCACCTCCTGCAAACGACGCGCGCAGGTGACCAGCCAAGATTTGCGATAGCGATCCGCGGCCCGCCTGTCCGAGGCCGTGCTCGCACTGGCCCGCCGGGATCACCGGGGCGCCGCGCCTCCTCGGGATGGCCCGCCAGCGCTCCAGGTCGCAGGCCTTCGGGCAGCGCCCGTCGGGCGCTGGGCGCTCCTCCGTCGGCAGCGGGCCCGCGCCCGCGGTGGTCTCGAACAGTCGGCGTGCGAAGTTCGCCATCGCAGTCCTCAGGAGGGAACAAAACGCACACAGACACAATTAATCGTCGATTCCCCCGAAGATACGGGAAAGTATGGGAAGTGGGGGGGAAGACAGAAACCCCGAAAATCTGGAAAACAAGTTGGGAATCCTGTTGTTTGTCCCGCCTGAGTGTTTTTTATAATAATATCCACCTGATCGACCTGAGATCGAGATGGCGAGCGGGAGTAAGACCAAAGATGGGGGGAGCAAAAAATTAGAGCTCTAAAGAGTTGTTGAATTTCGAGAAATTCATTTGTAACCAACAAAAAACACTTCCGCCGTCAGGCCTGCCCCCAGGTTCCTCGAAGGCTTGCGCTCCAGTTGGGGATCCTGTTGCTCGTGTCTGCCTATTCGCGTGTCCCAGGGCCTCTTCGTGCCCCCCTCGACCCGCAGGCCCCCAGGTTCCTCGAAGGTTCGCGTTCCTGTTGGGAATCCTGTTGCTTGTGTCTACTTATTCGTGTGTCCCAGGGCCTCTTCATGCCCCCCTTCGACCCCCCAGTGGGGTCCGTCAGGCCTGCCCCCAGGTTCCTCGAATGTTCGCGCTCCTGTTGGGAATCCTGTTGCTTGTGTCTACCTATTCGTGTGTCCCAGGGCCTCTTCATGCCCCCCTTCGACCCCCCAGTGGGGTCCGTCAGGCCTGCCCCCAGGTTCCCCGAAGGTTCGCGCTCCTGTTGGGAATCCTGTTGCTTGTGTCTACCTATTCGTGTGTCCCAGGGCCTCTTCATGCCCCCCTTCGACCCCCCAGTGGGGTCCGTCAGGCCTGCCCCCAGGTTCCTCGAAGGTTCGCGCTCCTGTTGGGAGTCCTGTTGCTTGTGTCTACCTATTCGTGTGTCCCAGGTCCTCTTCATGCCCCCCTTCGACCCCCCAGTGGGGTCCGTCAGGCCTGCCCCCAGGTTCCTCGAAGGTTCGCGCTCCTGTTGGGAATCCTGTTGCTTGTGTCTACCTATTCGTGTGTCCCAGGGCCTCTTCATGCCCCCCTTCGACCCCCCATGTGGGTCCGTCAGGCCATGCCCCCAGTATCCTCGAATTTCGCGCTCCCTGTTGGGAATCCTGTTGCTTTGTGTCTTACCTATTCGTGTGTCCCAGGGCCTTCCCTTTTCATCCCCCCTTCGACCCCCAGTGGGGTCGTCAGGCCTGCCCCCCAGGTTCCTCGAAGGTTCGCGCTCCTGTTCTACTATTCGTGTGTCCCAGGGCTCTGTTCGTGTGTCCCAGGGCCTCTTCATGCCCCCCTTCGACCCCCAGTGGGGTCCGTCAGGCCTGCCCCCAGGTTCCTCGAAGGTTCGCGCTCCTGTTGGGAATCCTGTTGCTTGTGTCTACCTATTCGTGTGTCCCAGGGCCTCTTCATGCCCCCTTCGACCCCCAGTGGGGTCCGTCAGGCCTGCCCCCAGGTTCCTCGAAGGTTCGCGCTCCTGTTGGGAATCCTGTTGCTTGTGTCTACCTATTCGTGTGTCCCAGGGCCTCTTCATGCCCCCCTTCGACCCCCCAGTGGGGTCCGTCAGGCCTGCCCCCAGGTTCCTCGAAGGTTCGCGCTCCTGTTGGGAATCCTGTTGCTTGTGTCTACCTATTCGTGTGTCCCAGGGCCTCTTCATGCCCCCCTTCGACCCCCCAGTGGGGTCCGTCAGGCCTGCCCCCAGGTTCCTCGAAGGTTCGCGCTCCTGTTGGGAATCCTGTTGCTTCCGTCAGGCCTGCCCCCAGGTTCCTCGAAGGTTCGCGCTCCTGTTGGGAATCCTGTTGCTTGTGTCTACCTATTCGTGTGTCCCAGGGCCTCTTCATGCCCCCCTTCGACCCCCCAGTGGGGTCCGTCAGGCCTGCCCCCAGGCTCCTCGGAGGTTCGCGCTCCCCCGCTCCGCGGCGCCCAAGGGCAGAAGGACCGACGCGCGAAACCTGGCCACCACGGCAGGCACACCGCCCTGCCCGAGCCTCCCTCAGCGGGCCGCCCCGGACAGCTCTGCGTCTGGTTCAGGAGGAGAAAACACACACAGACAAAATTGATCGCCCCGGAAGATATGGGAAAGTATTGGAAGTGGGGGGGGAGACAAACACCCAGAAGACATTGGAAAACATGTGGAATCTTGTTACTCTCGTGGATTTATTTGTGTGTCCCAGGGTCCCTTCACTGGTATCATGGTCCTCTTGGGGTTCCTTGCAGTGCTCGGGGTCGGCGCGCAGCTCCACTGCCGGGCCAACCTCCACCCTGGCCCGGCGCCGAGCGCCTCGGACCGCCCATGGGTGCCTGCCCAGACCTCCGTGGTCGTGACGACCTTGCCCTTCCAGCATGGTCGCGTGCCCCCTGTAGCCTGCCCATGCCGTTCGTATCTCCTCCAGGCTGGGTTGCCCCACTTGCCGAGGGCCCTCCACCGTGGGTCCTCGCCGCAGATGTCTTGCTCTCCTGCCTTGCGCTCGCTTCCCGCCTCCCGGGCCGCGCGACACCTGGGGCAGCGCCTGGCCACGTCTCCCGCGACCTCCGCATCCACCTGAGCAGCATCGTCCAGGTGGACGCCCCGCCCGGCCGCCGCGACCTCCCGTGGGGGGCGGCCGCCTGTGAAGTCCCCCTCTGCGTGTCTCCGCATCCACTTTCTGACGTGAGGCCCCGCCTTCTTTTGCCCCCACTCTGCTAATTAAAGCTGCGCGTGGCCCGCTTAGCTTCTATCGGAAGAGGCTCGCTCTCGACCCGCGGATCAAAAAAGTCTCCGCATCCACCTCGGGCGGTACCAGCACTTGCGCATGTCCCCTGTAGAGCAGCATCCGCGCCATCCGCGCTCGAGTCGTATTCCTCACCCACGCTAACCTCGAGACGGGCGCGGCCCCACGGATCGCGACTCGCTCGACGTGCGCCGCTGTCCTCCTGAGGGCTGGCGGGGGGAAAGCCGCCAAGGTACGGTAATCCTTGTCGTGGCTCAGGTGCAAGGCATCGTGGCAGAACGTCCGAACGTCCCACTCGGTCACCGGGATGTAAGCGTCCGGCGGGCCCGTTTGCTTCGCCTCCTCCCACATCGCGACGCGCCAAGCCTGCGCCGACTCCATCACCTCGGCGACTGGCGGGTCTACTCCGCCAACCGATCGTAGATGCGCGGCCGCAGCGTTGATGAACGCGCACTGCCCCTCTTCTACTTCCCCGACCTTGCACTCCGGAATGTAACCAGCCATCTGCTCAGTGACAGCCAGCCGGTCGCGGTAGTCGCGTATCTCCCGGAAGCGGCCTTTGATATGGACACATCCTCGACCTGGCCCCCGGTGCTCCCCGCACCGTCTTGCCCACATGCACCTCGGGCCCCTCAAGTTCACCTCCTGAACGCTCGACGCGCGCGGCTAGGAAGCGTCGCGCTGGGCAGACAGCTCCTCGTCCCCGAGCTCCACAGCATCCTGCAGGGTGTCCTCGATGGCAGTAACTTGTCCGCCCAGTCACCCATCCAGCAGCCGCCCGTGGCAATAAGAACGCAGCCGATTCGAAGCGCCTGCCGCCAGCCTTGCCTCGGGGGAGTCCCTGCTAGTCATCGCCCTAGCCAGGTGCTCCTTTGCTGCGTCGGGCAGGTCGTCTGGCAGCTCGTCCGGACACGCCGTCGCCTCCTGGGTCCCGGCATCGTGCCTCCAGCTGGCGTCGGGCCCTCGTATCAGCTCCTGAAGCTCCCGCTCCTGCATGGTGAACTCCATGTCGGTGTATTCAGCCGGAGGGGTGGCCTCTCCAGTTGGCGGCGGTGCTCTGCTCGATCCACCACGTCGACCACCGCGCTGGGCCGCCTGGTCCTTTCCCTCCTGGACCTTCGCCGCCTGCTCCTTCTGGGCCTCTGCGCGTAGCTGCTTGATCCTGGGGGGCCGATCCTCGACCTTGATCCTCGGCCCAGTCTTCAGGCCCCCCCGCTTGATGTCCCGCGCCTTCACCGTCCAGTGGGCCTCGTCTAGGCTTTTGATCCCCTCGGCGCGGGACCTTTGACAGGCAGTGGCCGTCTTCGAGCGCCCATAATGGCGGTCAGCATCCCAGCTCTTCGGTTTACCTTTGGAGTCGTTGGGACCATGTTTGATCGATTCGGCGATCTCCGGTCCTGTCAAGACTGAGAGGATCTCCAGTGGGAGCCGTGCGTTCCAGCCTTGGTGCCGCTTGCGCCGCCTCCTCCCGTCAATCCTCCTCCTCTGCCGCCGCTGCCAACGCCAGCTGAAGCCTGGGCATGCCCGGCCCAGGGGTCAGACCCCTCCTCGCCTTCAGCACCTCCAGCCACCAGCGGTCGAAGTTGTGCTCGGGAGGCCTTCTCCCAGTAGGCGTTGTCCTCTGTCTTCGCCAGTCGCTCAAAGATCACTGCACGATAGTAACCCTCTTGGTCCTCGACCTCGAACGTGGTAGGGAGCGATACAAGTGGTACTCCCTCGGGAGTTGGGATCAGCGCCGCGAAGATGAAGTCCTCCTTCCGCAGCAGCTCCTTGTTGCAGAACCGCTGCACCTTGACCCTCCATCTTCGCTCCTCCCACCACTTCGAGCTCAGCTCCTCCCATGCATCCTGGATGAAACGGGCAGTGCACTTCCTGGGCCTGTCCTCGTGGAGGCGGATGAGGTAGTCCAGCGCCTCGCTCCTCTCGTCCCAGTGCTCGACGCCATACGTCAAGCACGCGACCCAGATCCCGTTGCGCGCCTGCTGGGCACACTTCAACATGTCCACCAGCTGCTTAGGTCTGGGCTCAATCTTGTGCTCCGTCGAGGGCACGTAGTCGTCGGGCAGCTCCTCGGGGCACGTCACCCAGTCCGCTACCCCTAATGCGCGAGCGTGCATCGTCTCGGCCGACTTGCCTCCCCACGCACCCGTTGCCAATGAGTAGGCGATCCGGTAGTTGATCAGGGTCGGCCAACGATTGTGCTTGAAAAGCGCCGCCGAGTGCTCGGCCATACGCAGGAGTGCCTTCACCAATGAGCGTTATCCACTTCGTCCACGCACACGACCATTCTGAACCTCCCGCACCCTCTAGCCGCCAGGATCAGCAGCTCGTGGCCCTTGGTGAGGGACTGCGGTGTCCCCACCTTGCCCGCGCTGGCCTCCTCAGCCCGCTCGATGCTCAGGTCGAGGTCGTACGCGGTGTCGGCCAATGCCCGAGCTGTGCCATCCCCCTCTGCAGGGTCTCGGCCGCCCGGGGCGCCTGCCGAGCGCCTGGCCTCCTCGCACGGGCCGTGCTCGTCGTGGCCGAAGGCCCCCCCTGGCCGTCGCGCTGGGACTCCGAAGGCCGGCCCCGCCCGGTGCTCCAACGAGCTCGTGGGGGGAGGCGTCGGCACTGCACCAGGGCGGCCCCCGACCCAGCCCCGCCCGCACCTCAGCTCCTCGCGCCTCTGGTCCTGCGCTCGCCAGGGAGGCGGCCCTGGCCCTCGGGGCCCAGCCCTTGGCTGGCTTGCGCTCCCCCAGAGGGCCCCCATCGCACCCCGGGGCGGGGCGCCGGCCCAAGGCCAGGAGGGGCTTCTCTTGGGGCCAGGGCGCGGGGGGCGGCCCAGCCGGGGGCGCGCGGTGCTCCTGGCGCCGGGTACGCCCGGCCTCCGCGCCATGCTCCTGCCTTCTGCAAGAAGGAAATGGGTACGGAAAGAATGGGTACTATGCCCAACAGCAGTTCCTGTTCACTTTGAGCAGGACTCGCTGTCCGCGCCGCCGCGGCCTGCGTCCATTTGAGACAGAAGGCCGCCTGTCCAACAGCGGCCGCTGTTGGTGTGGGATAACATGTGTTGTTGGGTATTGTACCCATTTTTTCCGTACCCATTTCGGGCGTCCAAATGCTCCTCATGGGCCTGGTTGCGACCGCGCCTCTCGCGAAGCACGGCAGCCAGCTGGCGCAAGTTGTCCAGCTCGTCGTCCGTCATGACACGCCCGCGGTCCCGCTTCAGGGCCTCGAGGGACTCCACGATGGCTCCCCCTCCTCCTCCTCCTCCTCCTCCTTCGTTCTCCTCCTCCTCCTCCTCCTCCTCCTCCTCCTCCTCCTCCCTCCTCCTCCTCCTCCCTCCTCCCCTCCTCCCTCCTTCCCCTCCCCCCCTCCCCTCCTTCCTCCTCCTCCCCCTCCTTCCTCCTCCTCCTCCTTCCCTCCTCCCCCCTCCTCCCTCCCCCTCCTCCTCCCCCTCCCCCTCCCCCTCCTCCTCCTCCACAATTATTCAATATGAATATACTCTCCCTCTTCCCCTGATGGCGTCCGGGTGATGGCCGCGCACCCTCCGCGTACTGTTTTATGCTGCTCTCGCGCCGGCGTCATTTTTTCCCAAAATGCTGCTCTCGTTGAGGTGCCGGCTCCATTTCTGCTCCCGAATCCTTCCCCTGATGGCGTCCGGGTGATGGCCGCGCACCCTCCGCGTATTGTTTTTTTACACAGGATGCCCGGGAAATCCCGGGAAACGACTCTCGCTGAGGCGCCGGCGTCATTTTTTCCCAAAATGCTGCTCTCGTTGAGGCGCCGGCGTCATTTCTGCTCCCGAATCGTTCCGAATCGTGCTCCCGCTGCAGCGTGGGCCTCATTTTCGGATCGGTGTTTGGCCTCCGTCGTTCAGGATGGCGTTCTCGCCCCAGCGCGGGCCTTTTTCTCGCGCGCCCATCCGCCCGCCACCACCGCGCCGCACCGCCACCACCACCACCACCACCACCACCACCACCACCACCACCACCAGCACCAGCACCAGTACCAACACACAGCAGCACCACCACCACCACCAGCACCACCACCACCACCATCACCACCACCACCACCCCACCACCACCACACCACCACCACCACAACCACCACCAGCACCAGCACACCAACACACCACCAGCAGCACCACCACCACCACCAGCACCACCACCACCACCATCACCACCCACCACCACCACCACTACCACCACCACCACCACCACCACCACGACAACCACGCACACACGCACGCACGCACGCACGTGCACCACCACCCACTACGCACGCGCGCGCGGAGCCACAGGTCCGCTACGACACGCGTCCGCGGATAGAGAAAATCAGCGCCATGGTAAGGGATGGGAGGGAGGGGTAGGACGTCAGATATGACGCGAGCGCACCTAGCTTGCCCTCCCCCCCTCCTCCTCCTCCTCCTCCTCCTCCTCCTCCTCCTCCTCCTCCTCCTCCTCCTCCTGTTCTGCTGGAGGCGCTCGGTCACGTCTAGTGGATGTTCACCGCTGCTCGCCCGAGCTCTCAGGCACTCCAGTGCTGGGGCCTCCTCACCACGCCAGCGCCGGCGATCTCGGGCAGCGCCGCTCAGCAGGTCTCCCAGCTCCTCCCTGGACAGCGTATCTCGCCACGGCGGCTGCGGGGGGGTAAGCTGGGGGCGGCAAGAGAGGTGCCTCGCGGGTGGCAACAGAGGTGGGCGCACTTCATGCTTCCCCGCTCCCTCTGGTAGGTACTGGTATGCCGCCAGCACAGCGTCACTACCTTCTCCGAGCCCTTGACGTTAGACACCTCCCCGTCTTCGGTGACCAGGCGGATCGGCTCCCCACGTGCCCGGTCGCGGCACTTCTCCTTGGACAGCTGGTAGATGGTGTCTCCCTCTTGGTGCAGAGGACATCGTGGGCCATGCACCGCTGGTGCTCCGGCTCCGACTCCGTCTCCGAGCTGGGGTCCTTGAGCAACTCCGCCGGCGCGTCGGCAGCGCTCCGCCTGCCTCGCTGACAACCACGCTGCCCGCACCTCTTCAGCGGCCCACAGAGCTCCGCACATCCCTTGAAGCCTACTGCAGCGCGCCCACGCCCACGCGGTGAAGCCGCCGAGCCAACCGCCCGCCCGAGCCAGCAAGGCCTCGGTGAAGCAAGGATCAGCGCCTCCAAGTTGGTATCGGCGTCGGCCGTGACGCACCCGAAGGCTGGTGCGTGGACAGCACAGTTCCCATCATCGAGGCACGGCATCTCCCTGCAGAGGCGGATCACCTTGTCCTGGGGGTCCTCGAGGAGATCCCGTAGACGAGGCGAGGTGGTCGCCAGCACTTCTTTGTAGGGCATGCGACCCCAGCCTTCTTGTACTTGATGCCCGTGCTCAGCGAAGGTCGCTCTCACCTGGCCGCCGTGTCCCTTACTGTGATGATCAGGTGGCGCGGCACCTTGTCGGCCCCTTTCGCCCGCAGCTGCGCCACGGCGCTCTGGCGCGACGCCTTCGTCCGCCGAGGTCGGCCCTGGCTTCTTGGCCGGACAACCACCCTAGCATGCAACCAACCCTCCTGAGCGGTGTGCAGATCAGCAGGTCGAGTACAGAGGCAAGGGCTCCCAGGAGGGCGCGAAGTTATTCGCGCTTCGCGCTTCGCCGTCCTCCTTCCTCCTCCCCCTCCTCCTCGTCCTCCTCTTCTCCCCCTTGGGGGGCGGCGCGAGAGCGCGAAGTTATTCGCGCTTCGCGCTTCGCGCAGCGCGAAGCGCGAACGTAGGAGCCCTTGCAGAGGCGATGGAATGGGGGCCGTAACCGAGGCCGATCACCAGCGCCACGATGAGCCCCGCGAGCGTGGTCCAGCACAGCATTGGCCAGCCCGTACCAAATGCCGCGTAGCCCAAGGTGTTGAGGCCGCTCCCGATGACGCCGCCGCCGCTGCAGGCATGGTCGGCCCACTTGATCTCAAAGATCGGCAGGTCCGTGGACCACCCGCCCAACCAGCTGATCCCGACCTTCACGCCCCTGAAGCCGAACCAGCCGCGCTGGTCGTCGTCCTCGTCCTCGGCCTCCTCACTGGTCGGCGTGGGGGGGGGCTCGCCTGGCGCTCCTCTGCCCGCGCTTGGCCAGGGGTTCTCGGCTCCATCCTGGGACCCAGTCCCAGGCAAAGCTCCTCCTCCTCGCGGAGCCTGCCCCCCCAGCAGGCGGTGTGTCCCCGTTCTCCGCCTCGCTGTGGCTCGGCGCCTGGGCCTCCCTCGGAGGGGCTGGCGGACGGGGCGGCTGCCGCCCCTTGCTACCTGCGGGTTTGCCCGGTGGCGGGGCCCGAGCTGGTGGCCGCCCCTTGCCCCCTGCCGGTCCTGACGGCTCAACCGATGGGGCCGGGTGGCGATGCGGCTCCTCCTTCGCCGCCGCCATGTCGCGGTGCCGCTGGTTCTCCTCCAGCGCCCGCAACTGAGGAGGGCATGTTCCCCCTCCCCCCGCGGCTGCCCACATCACCTCCGCGGGCTCCACAGCCGTGACACGCGGTGCTGGCGGTGCAGCGGGCGTCGCCGGTGCTCTCCACCTACGCCCGATCTCCACCGCCGCGACCGCCCCGAGGAGGGTGGGCAAGAGGGCCATCATCCACGCGCATGCTCCCCCCGGTGCCCTGGGCCGTGGCGGCGCGGGACGCCAGCCTCCTGGCCGGCGGGGCTGGCGTCTGCCGACCCGCCGCGCGCCCGCCCGCGGCCCCCGGGCTCACTGCCTGATCTCCTCAGGCCGCGGCGTCTGTGACCTCGGCCGCCCTCTGCAAGGGCTCCCTCGAGGGCGCGAAGTTATTCGCGCTTCGCGGTCCTCGTTCCTTCTCCCCCTCCTCCTCGTCCTCCTTTTCTCCCTTTGGGGGGGCGGCGCGAGAGCGCGAAGTTATTCGCGCTTCGCGCTTCGCGGAGCGCGAAGCGCGAAGTTGGGAGCCCTAGCCCTCTGTCTCGTGCAGCTTCGCCGCGCGCCGGGCCTGCGGCCCTGAGCGCGCCGCCGGCCGCCTCGGGCGGCCCTGCGATCGCCGTGCGCGGCCCCCGCCGTCCGAGCGGGCAGCGCCTCGGACGCGAGCGCCCGAGAGGAGCACTTGAGCACAAATCACGCCGCGCGTGCGAGGCCTCGACCCCGCCTGCTGCCGCCGTCGGTGGGCGCGGCGCGGCGCGAGGCTGCCCCCCGGTGGGCGGCCGCGACGGGCCCAGGCCCGACGCGCCGCCGCTCGGGCGGCCTCGCGCCACGCCTGCGCGACAGGGTGGAGGGTGGAAGAAGGAACGCGCGCCAGGGAGGCACCCGCCGCGCGCGCGCGGGCGCGCGCGCGGCGCCTCCTCCAAATTGCAAATCACCTGACAAGCGCACGCCCCGCGGGGGGGCGGGCAGCGCCCCCCTCCCCCGCGGCGACCTATCCCTGGCGCGCGACGGCGCGATGGCCGCGCCTGCGCAGCGAGGCCGCGGTCGCGTCGCACTGCCGCGCGCGCGACTTGCGCGCAACCGTGGCCGACTTGTGCCCGCCCACATCGGCGTACGCGTGCGTCTTCGAGCGCTCATGCCACTGTGGGCCAACCCCAGCTGGGCCGCAGAGACGGAAGCAGACGGAGAGGGGAGAGAAGCGAAGCCCTCCCCCTACCTAGGCCCCCCCCACTAAAACCTTCGTTCTAGGCCGCGCGCGAACTCCCACTCCCCCGCCGAAAAAGTGCAGGTGTTAATGCAACCGCTGTTGTGGCTCAGACAGCAGACTGACGTCCGTCTGACATCGGAGTGGCGGCAGATCGGCGTCAGGCGTATAGCGTCAGTCTGACTTCGGCTTGCCGTCAGTCTGGCGTCGCTCTGTTCACCGCCACCGTTCATACTACCACTATTCTCAATCGTACTGCAACCAGTGGCCACGGCGAACGCGGTTCGAACAACTTCGCAACTTATCTAGCCTGGGCCCCCCCTTAGGGCCCTCGGCTGATATATGCATCGTACTGATTATAAAACATTACATAAACATGTGTTGCTGATGGTGATGATGATGCGGATGATGATGTTGATGATGACGATGACGATGATGGTGATGCTGACGTTTCTGGTGGTGGTGGTGATGGTGAAAATGATGAGTCGGAGGAGGAGGAGGAGGAGGCCGACAGTTGAACTGCGCCAGTGATCGCCGCGACCATGCGATTGGTGCTCCAGTGGACGCTGCGACCATTCCCTTCCTTTCCCCTTCCCTTCCCATCCGCCCCATTCACCTTCCCTTTTTTTTCCCCCGTGACGGCAATGATGGCAATGATGACGATTATGATGATGATGATTATGATGATGATGAGGATGATGAGGATGATGAGGATGATGAGGATGATGAGGATGATGATGGTAGTGTGAATAAGGATGAACAACACAACGAGTTTCATGATGATGTGGATGATGATGACGATGATGACGATATCGGTGGTGTTGATGATGATGATGATGATGATGATGATGATGATGATGATGATGATGATGATGATGATGATGATGATGATGACGCACATTCGTCTGATCAGACGGTCAGTAACGGTCGGTAAAGCCGCTACTGATCGGTAGCGGAATTACCGATTATACCGCTACCGACCGCAACCGCCGGTTGCCGAATTCCCGACGAGATCGGTCGCGACTGGTTTCTCTGCTTCGTTATTGAACATTTTCGGTAGCGCATGATCAGGACAAGCGTCAGCGTTCCGAGCTTTTCCCGGCCCCCCGCCCCACGGAGCGGAGCGACACGCTGTGCCTTTGCAGGGCACGGCGTGCCGCCGGGGCCGCTGCTGCGACACGCTGAGCCAGATTTCCCGACCGCTGTCCTGGCACAGCACGAGCTCGGTGGTGGATGCCTTCCCTCCCCACTGGAGGTCCCCTCTGGAGCTGCTGGCCCGCCCGCCCCCCAAGTTCGTGCACGACGTGGCCTGCCTAATAAAGCAGGCAGGCGTCGCGGCCCCGCCTGCAATGACGACGACGACGAAGCGGCGACGGCGACGACGACGACGAGCCGGCGACGGCGACGACGCCAACGACGACGACCCCGACGACTCCGACGACCCCGACAACGCCGACGCCGTCGCCGACAGCGGCGGCGGTGACGGCTCCTTGCGTGGCCGCCGCAGGGCGGGGATCGATCGGACATAGCACGGGACGGCGGGGCTGAATTGTGCAGCGAGGCCGAATCCCGCGAGCGGGGACGCCCTGCGGTCCGCAGCAGCTGCGCTTCCCCATGCTTCCCCCCCATCCCTTGGGCGGGGCCCTTCGAGGAGGAGGGGGGATAGTCACTGAGCGCGCCCCATGACTCGCGAAATGCCCACTCGCAAACGTCTGGAAAACACATGTCTGCTTCAATATAGTGGATCGCAGATCCCCTGCGGCGGATCCAGGCTACTTGCCAGTAGTGACTTTGCGAGCAGTGGTACGTGCTCCAGGTTCCTGGGACAGGGGGCGCCGTGGCACTGCGCATGCCCTCCATTGGGAGGGCCTCGGGCTTCCTGCTTCTCCTCCCTCCTCCTCCCCGCGCGCGCCCTCCGTCCTGCTTCCGCCGGCCCCCCGCAGTCTGCCGCTGGGCGCGCGAGGCGGGGAGACGCATGCCAGGAGCTGCCCACTTCTGTCGGCCGGTCTTGGCCTGTTGGCGGCCCCAGGGGGGGGGGGGGGGGGGGCAATCTGTGCGCGCGCCTCTTCGCCCGACGTTCTACGGCGCGCCGCTGCGCGTGTGGCCGCGACGCCAGCAAGTGTGTGTGTGTGTGTGTCAGTATCAATGTCAGTGTCAGCGCGTGCGCGTGCGCGTGCGCGTGCGCGTGCGCGTGCGCGTGCGCGTGCGCGTGTGTGTGTGTGTGTGTGTGTGTGTGTGTGTGTGTGCTGTCTGTCTGTCTGTCTGTCTGTCTGTCTGTCTGTCTGTCTGTCTGTCTGTCTGTCTGTCTGTCTGTCTCTCTGTCTCTCTGTCTCTCTGTCTCTCTGTCTCTTTGTCTGTCCCAAGCAGCAGGGGTTTCGACCAAGGTGACCCTCTCTCCCCCGCTGGCGTCTCGGTGGCGCAACGCGAGGCTCTCGCCGACTTCTGGGTGCAACTCCAGAGGTTGGACCCTGCTGCCAGGCGTTACTCCTACTTCGACGACACGTACCTCGTGGTCGACGCTGGCCTCTGTCCGAACGTCCTCGATGCACTGGAAACAGCCCTGGAACCCTACGGCCTGGAACTCAACCACACCAAGACCGCGGTGTGGTCCCCGCGCGGGATCGCGGTAGTGCCGGTTGCGCTGCAACCCCGCTACGTGGCCGTTCTCCCAGTGCTTGGCAAGCACCGCAGGCCGCGGGGAGACTCTGAGGACGACCCCGCAGCCCTCGGAACGCGCGCCGACAGCCTCGACAAGGCGGCTCTGCGGCTGCAGCAGCTCTGGGACACGCTCTTCCGGCTCCACCAGGCGGGCCTGCAGAAGCAGGCTACCGCGGCCTTGCTGCAAACCTACGCCGGCGCCGCCAGCCAGCACGCCCTGCGGCAGGAGTTGGTTAGCGAAGAGGCCACTCGACGCTACGACGCCCGGCTGGCGGGCTGCTGGGAGACGCTTCTGCGGCGCGACTTTGGCAACGACGCCAAGGAGTTGCTTGGCCTGCCCAAGCGCCTGGGCGGCCTCGGGGCGCAGCTGGCCTGCTCGCGGCGGAACGTTGCCTTTCTCGCCACCTGGTATGGCGCGGCCGCCGAGGTTGCGAGAGACCTGGGCTGCGGCTCGCTGCACGACGCCCTCGAGCGCCTGCCAGCTGCCGCGAGCAAGCTGGAGGAAGCGAGACAGGGCCTAGCCTGGCAGGGGCTGCTGCTGGCGGACGGCGGGACGCTGGCTGACTTCTTGGCTCACGAGCTCAAGCAGGGCATGGCTATGGAGAAGGTGCAAAAGACAAACCACGCTGCGTTCCTGCAGCGTTTGCCCCCTCTTCAACAAGCCACTCTGCGAGGGCAAGCGGGGCCGGGCGCGGTAGCCTTCCTGGGCTACCCCAGCGAGGCGCTCTGCGCGCTTGAGGACGCGCACTGGGAGACGGCTGCTCGCCTACGGCTGCACCTCCGGCGGCCGGAGCGCGACTGGGGCCAGCTCGCGGCGGCGACGGCCCACTGCTGCCTGCGGAGCGCCAGCGGCGACGTCTGCGGGCGGCCACTGGACGACCTCGGCTACCACAGCGCCACCTGCCAGAACTGAGGCGGGGTGGTGCGCAGGCGCGGCAGACTGGCCAGGCGGCTCGGCGGGCTGCTCCGGCGCTGGAGGCACGAGGAACCGCTCTACGAGCAGAGCGTCCCGCTCTGGGACAGGCCGCGGCCGGGCCACGCCGGGGAGACGGAGCGCGCCGTTCTCGATCTGGAGTACCAGGGCGAGGACGGCCGCCGCTGGCTGGACGTGTCCGCGCGACACCCCGCTGCGGGCACCCCAGCGGAGCAGCGGGTCGCGGCCCGCCGCGACGGCGAGGCGAGCTGGCGCGGGGAGCGGGACAAGCACGCTCGCCACCCCTGGGCGCGCCTCACCCCGTTCGTCCTCGAGGCGGGGGGGCGACTGGGCGCTGAAGCGCGCCTCTGGCTGAAAGACTAAGTGCGCCGCCTGCCCGACGCCGAGCAGGCCCGCGAGCTCGCGCGCGCCCGCCGCGCGCTCGCCTGCGGCCTGCAGGGGGAGCTGGCGCGGCAGCTGCGCGCCGCCGTGGGCCTGCGCTGAGGCGCCGGCGGCGCGCCGCAGCGTTGGGAGCGCCGGCCGCGCGCCCCTGCGGGCCCGCGCTGGCCCCTGGTTGCTGGCGACGGCGAAACAGCAGGCCGGCGCGCCGCGGCGACGCGGGGGGCTGCAGCGCCGCTCTGCCGCGGGCTTGCGCCGCCACCCCTGAGGGCGACGAGCAGCCGCGCCCGCAGAAGCTGACGCGTGCTGCGGGCCAGGGCCCGACGCTGGAGCGGCCCGCCAGGCCTTGCGCCGCCGGCGGCGGCTTGGGCCGCGCTGCGGCCGCGGCCGGCGCGGGGCGGCGCTTCCGCCCTCTCCTCCTCCTCCTCCTCCTCCTCCTCCTCCTCCTCCTCCTTCTCCTCCTCCTCCTCCTTCTCCTCCTCCTCCTCCTCCTCTGCCTGGGCGCTCGGCGGCGCGCCAACTCTTATCCGCGTCATGCCCCTCGTTCCCCATGGCGCGGCTGGGGCGCGCCCTCGAGGCGTTGCTGGGGGGGCGCCCCGGCAACGTGGGAGGCCGAGCGTCTGTCTGTCTGTCTGTCCGTCCGTCCGTCCGTCCGTCCGTCCGTCCGTCCGTCCGTCCGTCCGTCCGTCCGTCCGTCCGTCCGTCCGTCTGTCCGTCTGTCCGTCTGTCTGTCTGTCCGTCTGTCTGTCTGTCTGTCTGTCTGTCTGTCTGTCTGTCTGTCTGTCTGCGTGTGCGCGCGTGCGTGCGTGCGCGCGTGCGTGCGCGCGTGCGCGCGTGCGCGCGTGCGCGTTGCGTGTGCGCATGTGTGCGCGACCGCCAGCGTGCTCGCCACCTGCGTTGCTTCTCTGCTACCTCGCGCGCCCGCCGACGTTTGCTCGTTCCCCCTGCACGCTGCATGCGCGGCGCGCCCGCCCACACGCTCGGGTGCTTTTCCCTGCGCGCGCTCTCCCATCGCAGCCACCCGCTCGACGCGAGACTCGGCCAGCTTATAGCCCAGCCCCGTATGGCTCTCGATGTGGTGACGCCGCGCCAGCCGCTGGAGGCAGCAGTGCGCATGTGCGTGCGCGCGCATGCCAGGGCGGCTGGGCCTGCAGTTGCACGCCCCTGGCCGCTGGCGGGGCCCATCCCGGGCCCAGGAGCGGCGCAGGTGTCCCGCTTGGCCGAGCCGGGAGGGCGCGCGCACCGCTCCTGGGCTGGGCCAGCCGCGGGCCTGGCCAGGAGCGGTGGACGTGCGCAGCTCTCGTCGCCCTGCGTGCGCGCGCGGATGTGGACACCGGTGCCCCCCCCCCGAACCCGCGAACCCAGACCCCCGGCCCGGCTTCCTCAAGCCGTCGGCCCCCCCGGAGCCCCCGGCCTCGCCCGCGGGCCGCGGTCGTGCCCGAGGGCGGCCCCGCCCCGCCCCCTCTGGAGGCCGAGGGCGCGGCTCTCGCAGCCGTTTTTCTTCCTGGAGGCCGGGGCTGGCGGCGAGGCCGCGAGGCCGTCGCCTCACGCCCCGAGTGCGCGCACAGCCGCACTCGGCGTGCGCTCCCGCTGCCTGGTGCAGCGATGCGCGCGCGAAGTGCGTGAGGCGACGGCCTCGTGGCCTCGGCCTCGGCCTCCAGGGGGGCCCGTCCTGCGGCCCACATGCTGCGGTGTTGCGCCTTCGTTTTGGACACGCATTGCCCCGCGCCCTTCCTCCCCCTCATCCCTCATCACCTCCCCATCCTTTCTCCTCCAATCCGTGCCCCTGGCGTAGCTCTAAGGCCAAGGGCCCTGAAACAATTGAGCGAAAACGGTTGAGCAGCAAGAGCATGGGCAGGGAAAGAGCAGGACATCATCTGGCTCCCGTGGGTCCCGTCGGGTTCGTTCTGAACCCTCGGGAAAAAGCACGAATCACACTCCTCCTGATTGGCGCTCGGGGCAGCACCAGAGTGGCGATCATTTCGATCGGGGCTCGGTTGATTACGCGGGGAAAGCTTATCTTGATAATATATATATATATATGAACCTTCCAAGGAAACCTATGCGGAGTCCACCTGAGCGTGCGCGACGCCGTTGATGGATAACGGTTGAGTTTCATCCATCTGCCGTAGCTGTGTTGGCTCGAGACAGGCAGCGGAGTCACCGGGCGGTGCCGCCCGTCTGTGGCCGCTGCCGAGCCAGTCTGTCTACTGAAAGTTCGCCGCGCCGAGCGCGGCCGCGTGCAGGCCACGCTCGGACGACTGATTCTGATCAGCCTCGCTGGCAGACTTTGCGGGCTGAGGGGAGCGAAGACCTGGCTGGGAGACGAGGATCCCGGGCGCGGGTCGCCCCTCTCCCGCGCCGCTGCTGGCGAGGAGCCCGATGGAGCGGGCAGCCCCGGGTGCCGCCGGGTGGCCCTTCCCGAGAGGGGCCTGGCTCGACGCGGCGCTGAACGGCGACCTGGTGCCGGGGCTGCCGCTGTGGGCTGGTGCACGGGTCCTGGCGCGCGTCAAGGACGACGACGGGGCGCCGCAGGGCGTCGAGATGCTCGAAGTGGAGGTCGCCTACCAAGCGGACGCCTTCGGCCGTTTCTTCAAGGGGCGGCACGTGGGCGCCAGCGACCCGTACTTCTCATGGTATGCAGCCTCCTCCGGGCAGCAGGGCGCGCGCCCCCTGGCCACGGTCTTCCACCTCTGCAAGTGCAGCGCCGCCGAGTGCGGGGCGGTCGCCCCAGTGGGCGCAGTAGTCGAGCACTTGGACGTGTGGCAGGTGGTGGACCCCCGCGATGTGGCCCGCGAGCAGGCGAAGCTCATCTGCCCGGCCGCGGACCCTGGAGCGCCTGTGCTGGCCGACGCGCCCTCGGCCGAGCCGATGCCTGGAGAGCTCGGCGGATGGCCGCTCGGGGACGGGGCCAACGAGGACGAGGAGGAGCCTCGCGGGCCACCGCGCAAGCGAGCCCGCGAGGTGGAGGGCACCCAGACCCCTGGCGGACCAGGAGATACGAGCCCGCTCGACCAGGAGCTTGCTGGGCTCGAGGAGACCGCCGAGGACCCCGAGCTCGAGGCGCGGCTGGCGCGGCTCGGGGGCAAGGCAGCTCGTGGTGGGCCGAGGCAGGGCACGCCCAAGAATGCCGCGCGCCCAGCAGGGGCCGTGGGCGAGCGCCTGGCGCAGGTGGTAGCTGGCCGAGCCGCCGCTGCTGCCCCTGCGCGCGCCAGCGCCTCGGGATCGAAGAGCAGGCTGGCGTCAGCGTTGACCGCTGCGCTCCTGGGGCGCGACGACGACGACGCGGAGGACGGCGCGGAGAGCGACACGGAGCGCCTCGGGGGCCGCGATCGCTACCAGGGCGTGAACATCAAGCGCGACTTGTTCCGCAGGATCGCTCGGCAGCGGCCTGGTGCTCTCCTCGAGAATGGGCTCGGCCACCTGCGCAGCCAGTTCACCCAGCAGCTGTCCGCGGGCGAAGCCGACCCTCTGGCCCCATGCGTCACGCAGTTCCTGAACACGGTGTTCTTCGTTGCTCACCCGCCGCGCACGCTGGGGACAGACGAGGTGCGGGCCCTCCGCACGCTGGGGCTGGCGCTCGACGGCGTCCTGCGCGGAGAGGTCGTCGAGACTGCGGATCTGCTCATGCAGGAGTTCAAGGCGCGGACGATGGCCATCCGCGACGGGAACTGGCGGTCAGCACGGTGGCTCACGCTGGTCGCACAGGAACAGCTTCCATCAGGCGCCTCTCTGGACGAGGAGAACGCCGCCGAGAAGGTCGAGGCCCGGGAGCTGAAGGTCGCCGAACTCCGCCAGCGGCTTGCAGACCGCAGGCCGGGCTAGGGGTCTGGCCGGGAGCCGTCTCCGTTGCAGGGGGGGACGGCACCTGCAGGCCATGGGCGCGCGGAGGCGCGCCCCCCGCCCCCTGCTACCGGGACGCCAGTCTCGGGATCGGCCGAGGCGATGAGGATCCTTGCCGGACGCGTTCCAGGCGACGGTCCCGCAGCTCCCCCCGCCGAGAAGAAGCCGCCAGCGGCGCGGAGGACCAGCCGCAGTCCCACGCGGTCAGTCCAGCTCCTGAGCGACTCGGAGGGGGACCTCGACGCAGCAGCCGCCGCCCGCGTGCCACCAGCGGAGGCGGCGGCGAGCCGGAGCTTCTCGCAGCACAAGGCGGCCCACCCGAGGCGCGAGGGCGAGACCCAGGCAGCGTGGAAGGCGCGCATCGGGAGGCCGCTGGCTGCCAAGAGCCGCGGCAAAGGCAAGACGGGGAAGAGCCGCGGCACGGGCACTGCTCGCAGGACGGCCTGGGTTCGAGCGTGAGGGCCGACACGGCTAAGGCCGCGGCCCACAGCACGCCCCCGCCTGCCCTCCGCCCGCCTGAGCGGCAGCTACGCGGCAGTTCGCAGGCTCGGCGGTGGCGCCAGATGCTAGCCGAGGTGGGCACGGGCGTCAGCTCCAAGTTCAGGCTGGCCCTCGCAGTCCACGAGGCGGTGCACGGCTCGCCAGGGGCGATCGGGCGGTACGTTCGTAAGATGTGCACTTCGCCAGACCCCACGGCCAGCTTCGCGCGGCTGCGCGAGGTGTTGCCGTTACCACTGCCCGACGCCCCACTCTTCGAGAGGTACCGCGCCGCCTGGTACCTGCACCAGCAGCTGCCGGAGACCTGCGAGGTGGACGCCGCCACGGCGCAGGGGTGGGCCCAGCTCGTGGTCTTCAGCCTGAACTACCAGTACACGGGGCACATGCGCAGTCCCACCGTCGCCGCGAGGCGGCCCACGGCTAGCCAGGTTAGTGCGCTCGGCATTGTGCAGGAGGCCTGTGAGTATTTCGTTCAGGATGCCGCCACAGCCTTCGAGCTCCCGGACTGGGACCGGGTCATCTCGTCGAGGACCGTCTCCTACGGGGGCGAGGAGACGGCCCGCGCCTTGCCGCTCTCGCTCGCGGGCATCATGCCAGGCCTCCCCGCGCGCGGCGTTGCCGCCTCGGTCAAGGCGGTCGACATCGCGGACGCTCAGGTGGGCGCCTGGCTTGCCGACCCCACGCTGGCTTTGCTCCCACGAGATGAGTGGCCTGCAGAGGTCCCGCGGGCAGCGATCCAGGTCACGTCCAAGCAGGAGTGGTACCGCATCGGGACCAAGCTCGTCGAGCTGGGGCTGGCGGCGCCGATCGCCGACGACCGCATCTTCAAGGTCGGGAACCGCAAGGTGCTTGCGGGGGCGTTCGGGGTCGCCAAGGGAGGCACGCCGTCACCTGGGCAGGCGTGCGTCCAGCGGTTAATCATCAACATGGTCCCGGCCAACAGCTACCAGCGCATCATGAGGGATGACATCGGGACCCTTAGCGCGTCGCCCTCGTGGGTCGCCATCCCGCTCCCAGAGGGCCACATGCTGCTCTGGTCCTCGGATGACCAAGCCTCCGCTTTCTACTGCTACGAGCTGCCCGAGGCCTGGCAGCCATACATGACCCTCGCGGAGGCGATCCCGAACGAGCTCATCGGTGTGCCGGGTCCTGGGAAGACTCACCTCGCGCTGCGCGTCATCCCGATGGGCTGGATCAACGCGGTCACGGTGTTTCAGCACTGCCACAGGCGCCTCGGGTTCGGCTCTCGCCCCCTCGCTGCGGGGTTTCCCGCAGAGCTCGAGTGGCGCAAGGACCGGCCGCTTCCGTTCAAGTCGAAGGAGCTCGAGCAGCAGTGGATCCAGTACTACATCGACGACTGGGACCATGGCGAGGTGGTGCCCAACGCGATGGTCGCGGAGCTCCTCGGCACGATGAGCTGCGCGCAGGAGGAGCAGAGGGCCGCCTACGGCCGCTCGGGGATCAGCGTCGCCCCCGGCAAGGCCAAGCACCGCGCGCTGGTCCTGGAGCGGATGGGCGCGGGTCTTGACGGGGCCGTCGGCCGGGTCGGAGTCACGACCGAGAAGCTGCACCAGCTGCTGGCGTTCATCCTGTGGGGCATGGGCAGGCAGGGCCTCTCGTCACAGGGCATGCTCATGATCCTAGGCAGGTGCGCCAGGGCAGCGGAGTTCAGGAGGCCTTTCATGGGATTCCTCAACAGCGTGTGGGCTGCTGGACGCTGGACGCGTCCGCAGACTGTTCCCCTTGGCATGTGCGACGAGCTCTTGGGCTTCGCGATGGCGCTGCCGCTGGCCTACACTGACCTGCGCGCGAAGATCGACACTTGTGTCATAGCGACCGATGCCAGCGAGCGCGCCGGGGGCATCTGCCACACGGCCGGGCTCTCGGCGCAGGGCGTTGCGTGCGCGAGAGGGGGAGCTTCGGCTGTGACGTTGCGGCCTGGTGCAGTTGCGGCCCCTGTGCGGGGTGTGCGGTGGCGCCCTCGCATAGTTCTCATCGAGCTCTTCGCTGGCGCCGCGGGGGCCGCGGTGGCGGCCTCCAGACTCCCGATCGACGTGATGGCCCATGTCAGCTGCGAGGTCGAGCCCGCCGCCCGGCGACTGGTGCGTCGCCGCTGGGCGGGCGTGATCGAGCTTGGCAACATCGAGGCCGTCGACACGGCGCGGTTTACTGAGATGCTGAAGGGCTACGCGCGGGACGCCGACTGGGTCGTCCTGACCGCGGGGAGCCCGTGCCAAGACCTGGCGAGCATCAATGTCGTGGGGACCGGCCTGGAGGGGTCGAGGTCGAGGCTCTTCTTCCGGGTCCCCGAGCTGATCCAGGCAGCAGAGGCTGCCTTTCCCAAGCGCACCATGTGGTTCGTCGAGAACGTGTTCAGCATGACCTTAGAGTCGAGGGCGGAGTTCACCAGGGCGCTTGGCGTCACACCCGTGTTCCTCGATGCCAGGTGTCTCACTCACGTCAGGCGGCCCCGCCTGTACTGGTGCTCGTGGCCCGTTACGGCGTTCTTGGCGTCCGACGCCACCGTCGAGACCAAGGGTGTGGGTGAAGCCACGTACTTCAAGGTCTCGCTTGCGGTGGAGAGGCTCCCACTGAGTGCCTCGCTCCTGGAGGGCTGGTCGACGCTGGACCCTGAGGCAGACCTCCCTTGTTTCACGAGGCCGATCCCGCGGAGTCACCCGCCGTTTCGGCCCGTGGGCCTCGACCGCGCCTCGGTGAGGGCTGCAGAGCGCTGGGCTGCCGACAGCTACCGTTACCAGGTCAACAACTACGAGGACGGCAGCCTCATCTGGGATGCAAGGCGTGAGCGGGGCCGGCTGCCCGTGCCTGAGGAGCGTGCTGCCCTGATGGGGTTCGACCGTCTCTATTTCCAGGCCGCTGTAAAAGATAGTGCACCTGCCGCCGAGCGTGACAGCGTCATTGAGTCTCTGATCGGGAATACGTTCTGCGTCCAGGCTGTCATGTATCTTCTCGGCTCGTGGCTCGCTCAGGTGGGGGCGCTAGCGGCCGCCATCCCGGGCAGCAGCTGCCTCGCTGTGGGCACGTGCGAGGCGAACTGGAACGTGGTCCCCGACTTCCAGCAGCCGGGACATCGCGACCCGCGGTTGGAACGCAGCCTGATCGTGGAGTTCCTGAGGGTCGCGGACCGCGGGGGCACGGACGTCCGGCTTGACACCGGGGCACCCTACCGAGCCCGCGCGTGGCCGCGGGCAGCTCTCCGTACGCACCTCTGGGCCTGGCGGATCGCCAAAGGGTTTCGCTGGCAGCGGCCCGGGCACATCTCGGCGCTGGAGCTGGAGGCTGCAGTGGCTGGAGCGCGCTGGAGGTGCCGAGCGGTTGAGAACCACCGCTGCCGCTACCTGCACATACTGGATGCCCAAGCGATCGCGGCAGTCAGCACCAAGGGCAGATCGAGCGCGAGGGCTTTGCAGCCCGCGCTCCGCCGTCTCAACGCCCTCCTCCTCGCGACGGCAGGGTACCCGCTGTACGGCTACTGCGACACCGACGACATGCCCGCCGACACGCCGTCCCGCTGGAGCTTCGGCCGCCGCTGCCTCGCTCCCAGTGCGGCCGCCGGCAAGGGCCAGGAGGGCCGCCCCCAGCAAGCGTGCAGCACAAGCAGCGGCAAAGGTGAGCCGGGTCACAGCTCAGGCGATGGCGCGACGAGCTGCAGCGAGATCCCAACCGCTGAGGGAGGCGATGGTCACGCCACTCACCCTGCAGCGGTACCGTGCGGCAGTCGATGAAGTCGTTGATTTCTGGATCCAGGAGCACCGGCAGCCGCAGACGCCCGCTCAGGTCGACGCTGGCGTGGCCGCCTTCATTGAGAGCCGCTGGCTGAGCGGAGGATCTTTGTTCGAAGTTAATAATGCTATTGCTGGCATCACGCACGCTTTCCCGCCCGTGCGAGGGCACCTGCGGGACAGCTGGCGCTTGGCCAAGACGTGGCAACGACTGGAGCCAGCTGGGCGGGCGCTGCCGATTGGTCCGCTGATCGCGGCAGCATTCGCTGGTGCATTTGCAGCCGTAGGCCAGCTCGGTGCTGCGGCGGTGCTGGCTGCGGGCTACGATGCTTTCCTCCGGACGGGTGAGATGACCTCGCTCGTGTGGTCCGATGTACAGCTGTACCCACTCCGACGAATGGCCGTGCTGCAGCTGCGCAACGCCAAGAGCCAGCATCAGACTGGTGCCCGAGAGTTCGTGCTCGTGCGGAGTGGTGTAGCGGTCGCCCTCCTTGCTAGAGCAAAGGCTCAGGCGCACGGACAGGACTTGTGCCTCGGAATGGAGCCAAGCAGTTTCATGAACACTTTCAGCCGAGTGCGTGAGCTGCTGGAACTGCAGGATGCTAAGCTCACCCTCTACAGCTGGCGGAGGGGCGGCGCCTCCGCCGACTTCCGCAGCCATGGCTCCATGGAGCAGACGCTGCTCCGAGGCAGATGGGCCTCGGCGCGCACGGCCCGCTTGTATGTCCAGGATGCCGTCGCCGAGGCCACTCAATTAAATCTCTCGCCCGCGCAGCGGAAGCGCTGCGGCCTGCTCGCGTCCCGCCTGCGAGCAGAAGCGAGATGAACTTTTCTTGCTTTGTACTGCCTGTCTGTCTGTCCCGCCCATCCTCCACCTTTCTTCCCTCATTTCATTACAACGAGGTGGAGGGCATAAGTAAGAGCAAGAGGGAGCGGCTTTTGCCAGAGTAGGGACCGTGGAGAGAGCTAGGGGGTTCAGGGGTTGGTGACGTTTAACCTCCCGGCGGTGCAAGTGTGTCAGCGCGTCTGGGACGCAGCGCGGGTGCTTAAGCGCCACGGCTGTGCCAGGCGGGTTGGGAGGCCCTTGGATGCCGCTGAAGGGACGGGACCTCTCCCAACTCCTGGAATGACCCCTGAGTAGCCCCCAGAGGTCCTGGCCTGACAAGCTCCCTGGCGGAGTGCACAAAAACAGGTGAGAGAAGCATATATGAACCTTCCAAGGAAACCTATGCGGAGTCCACCTGAGCGTGCGCGACGCCGTTGATGGATAACGGTTGAGTTTCATCCATCTGCCGTAGCTGTGTTGGCCCACCCACAGACAGGGGGCAGCATTGCTACCGTCTCGCGCGTGGCCGTGCCTGCCTCCGCGCGAGTATTTGCCAGGACGAGAGAGCTAGGGGGTTCAGGGGTTGGTGACGTTTAACCTCCCGGCGGTGCAAGTGTGTCAGCGCGTCTGGGACGCAGCGCGGGTGCTTAAGCGCCACGGCTGTGCCAGGCGGGTTGGGAGGCCCTTGGATGCCGCTGAAGGGACGGGACCTCTCCCAACTCCTGGAATGACCCCTGAGTAGCCCCCAGAGGTCCTGGCCTGACAAGCTCCCTGGCGGAGTGCACAAAAACAGGTGAGAGAAGCATATATATATATATATATATATATATATATATCGTCGGGGAGTGCCGCGCACTGCACCTCAACCCGGCTACTTGCAGGCAAAAGGCTTGCTGGGTTTGCAACGCAGGCTGCCCTCTGGGCGAAACAACGGGTGCTACACGAACTTGCAGGCTCAATTCGCACAGGCTCTCGGCTCGAGGATTCCTATTACTTCGTTATGAGACGGTGCTAGGCGGAAACCGCGGTAGCGGAGCAGACAGAGGGGTGATCGTAATCACCAGTGGCAAACAGTGCACACAACAAATTGACGCTTCTCTCGCGGCGGTGGATCAAGTTGCCGCTAGCAGCAGTGGCTACGGGTGACGGCGAAAAAATCTCATGCGGACGCGTCTCTGTCTTGCCCTTCACCGGGGGCTTCGGCTCCACTGGCGTCGTGCCGTCAATCTGCCATAATCTGCCTCCAGCGGTTCTCCAGCTCGGGCCTCACCGTATGATGCATCTTCGTGACATCTGGAGCGTGAAAGCGGAAACTGTGACGAAGCTCGGCTGCATGGCGCCTGTAGGTCTTGCAGGTGATGTACACGCTGTGCGGGTTGTGGCCAATGCGGGTGTTGTGGCCCTGCCCGATAAAGCCGTTCATTTCCAGCGGCGAGGCCGCAGGCGTCGATCCGCTCCAGGACACCACGCCTGCTGACGACGAGCTCGGCACCGCAAGTGGCGACGATGCAGCTGACGATGCCAGCAGGAAGTGTCCAAGTGGTGACGGAGCGGCGGCTGGCCCTGACGACGAGGCAGCACCTGCCGAACTGTGGGCGGCAGTGATGGCCATATGCTGCGGCGGGTCCTGCATGTCCACGTCCCCCGTCGGCGTCTTGAGGCATAGGTGCCGGGCGCGCGTTGTTGCGTCTACCCAGTCGGCGGCCTTCCCGTCCGGGGTGATGTTCCCGGACTCGCTCCGCAGCGAAGTCCCAAGGAGCTCGTTTTGGCGCATGGTGTGCCACATGACCGCGAGGGTACTGAACCCGAAGGCCGTGCCGAGGAACATCGCGAAACTGGTGATGTAGCACGTGTACCAGTAGTAGCTCAGGTCGATTGGCGACGATGGTGTGGGTTGGCCATTGACATTTCCGACGCAGGTCATCAGGACCGAGGCCATCATGGCAGCGTTGGGCTGCTTGGTACCGAAGTTGGGCTTCAGCCGAAGATGGCGAGCAGGACTCCCGTCTCCATGACCTTGGTGAGGGCATCTGCGACCATGCGCCAGGTAGGAATCCAGGTCAGGCGGAGCTCGTTGTTGGGGTGCACGGACTCCTTGATCGTCGAGGCGATGATGCGGAACCCTTCGTCGGTGGACGGGCCAAAGTCCGACGTGATGTGCGTGGCCAGGCCCTTGCTGTCGCTGTAGACCTCCCCTGGGCGCTGGAGACCGAGGTCGTCGATCTCCTTGACCAGCTTCTTCGGGTTGTAGGCCTCCGTGAGAAGCTGGCGGAAGCAAGTGTTGATCTCGGTTCCCTCGAGGGTGGCGTAGCCCTCCGCGGCCAGCGTAGATTTCGCGGATCTTTTGACCGCGCCAGAGTGCCAGGCGACGGGCAAGAACAAGTCGTAGCGGTTTCCGATGACACTGCGCGGGTTGCGGGTGAGGCCCATGACCGTGCTCCACTGGTTCTTGACCCCGTCTACGTTGGCGAAAGTTGTTTCGCTGAAGCAGAGCGTCATGCGCGTCTTCAAGTCAATAAGGTTCCGTTTGGGCGCGATGGCGAAATCGGCGCAACCGTGCACATAGGTGACGGTCTCGTTCAGGACCTCGGCGTCGGCCACGGTGGTGACGTTGGTTAAATGGGCGGCGAGGCTCACGTGGCAGGCGACGTCGACTCGGGCCCGTGCTGCAAGCCAGAGCATTTGCCCGAGAGTGCGGCGGTAGCTTGAGACTTCGTTGCGAGCTCGACGAAGTTGACCTGCGCGGCGGCAGTCGCTTGAGTGACGCGGAACTCGTCGTCGGATTTGGCGATGGTCCGGCCGCAGTGCTTGATGGTGCACTCAACCCTCTTTAGGTGAAGCACCTTCTCCAGGGAAGCGATATTGCACTTCCACGTGCTGGAGTCGTTGCGCTGGGCGACGAGGAAGTCGCCCACGCGGGGGTGCACCGTGGCGGCGAGGCCCTTGGCGTCATAGAAGTAGTAGAGACTTCCCGAGCTTGCTCTCGATGAGGCCGTGCTCCTCGAAGACCATCTGGGCGCACTGGTATCGCTGCCTTCCAGAGTCTCGGGTGCCATGGCGCCAGCCCCCGTCGCGATCTCGCCAGGAAGAGTCCCTGGCGGTGGGTTCTCGGCCGGCATGCGCAGAAGCAGCAGCCCCTCAACGTTGCCCGATTGGAGGCAGGCCGCCATGGCGTCGCGGGGCGCGAGGTCCCAGCCGGATTGCGAAGCGGCGGCCAGTGCCAGGCAGAGCGCGCCCCCTGGCCCACCGGGCGCGTCGGTGCGAATCTGGGACTTGCCCTCCTGGCAGGCTTGGGCCAGAAGGCGGGCCTTTGTGAGATTCAGGGCCTTGCGCGCGAGCACCCAGCGCGCGCCGACCAGGCGCGTCGCAGGGTTGCGCCTCAGGAGCTCCTCCGACTCCTTGGACGGCAGCTTCCGGCGGGGGGCCGTCTCCGCCCACGCGGGCCACTCGACCTTCGCGGCTTCGCCCGTGGGCTTCGTCTCCACGTTGGAGAGGGCGTCGTACTTGAGCTCCCTGTCGGCGGCCCTTCCGGCGAGCAGGATCTCCTGGAGCTGAATGGGCGAGCGCAGCTCGTCAGAGTTGTTCTGGAAGTAACCGTCCAAGTAGAGGTCGATATTGTTGGTGTTTCTGGGCTTCTTGAAGCACTCGGGTAGGTCGCCCAAGAGCCCGTCGCGCTTGTCGGCGCGGGTGCGGACGTCCGTCTCCTCGAACCTACCTCGTTGAAGAGCTCGGTCAATGGCCTTCGCCCAGTTGCGAATCATTTCGGACTTGGAGCAGTCCGAACCTTCTCCGTCTCCTTCGACAGGTCCTACTTGTGCTGGTTCGGGCGCGCCGATCCGAAATTCTGCAGGTTGCGCAGCTGGCGGCGGGTCAGCCGATGCAGCTGGTGGGGCGGCGGCATTTCCTGGGTCAGGTAGCGCAGTTCGCGCCGCGGGCGGCGGCTCCACCGGCGCTGGCAGGGGCGGCGCAAGGGCTCCTCTCATAGGCGTCGGCGCTGAACCACTGCCACTTGCTCCTGCACTCGTGGCAAACTGATCATCTCCTTGCTCTCGACGAATCCATTCGGCGAGTTCATGGTCCCGACTGTTGCCAGGGGCGTCTTCGACGTTCCCGAAGTTGCGCCGCGCGATAGGCGCGGGCACCGGAGGCGCAGGCACAGATGGCGTCCACGAGCCACGGGCGCGTTCTCATCACCTCCTCCTCTAGCGGGTGGTGGTGGTCCTCCATCTCCTCCGCTTGGTGGCGGTGGCGGTGCGCAGCCTCCTCCTCCGCCTCCAGGGCCTGGTGGGCGTGGTTCGTCTGGGGGCTGATGTTGATTAGTTGGAGGCTGTCCTGGCGGCGGCGGCGGTTGGTCGCCGTTTGCGGCGTTCGAAGCGTGCCCCTAGGGCGCGAGCTCCGACGCGGTGGCGCATCGTAGGTGCCCGCGGTCGACCTTCGCGGTTGCGGGCGGTGGCTGGCCCGTGCGCCCGAGGTGCCTTCGAACCCAATGATGACGCCGTTGCCGTGACGCTGCAAGGCCCGCCCTCGCTCGGGCTTGCCTTCCCCCCTGGCGCATCTGGTCGCCGGTCTGACAGGCGCCGCGGGCGCGCTGAGCTCCATCTGCTCGCGAGCGGGCAAGCAGAGCCGTGGACAGGGACTGCTTGAAGCGCAACTGCTGAATGGAGGTCTGGGCGGCCTTCGCGATGGCGACCCTCTCGGAGAAGGGCTTGTCAGACGCGACGCGCTCGCGCAGTGAAAGCCTTGCCGCGTTGTCCGGCAGGCGGCGTGGCCATCTAAGTCCACGTCCGAGCGCCCGCTGAGCTGGCGAATATCCGCCGGCGTTGACTGAGCTGTTCATGCCCAGCAAACAGAGGCGAGCAGCCATTGGATATTGTGGGCGTTATCGGCCTGGTCGAACCTGATGCTGAACTGGTCGATCAGCCTCCTGGCGTGGACCTTCCACGCGCTGTCGTGTCTTTCCACGGTGGCGTTCTGCTGCGGCGTGGCAGCAGCAGCAGCAGTCATTCGGCGACAGCCTATGTCTTCGAGTTCCTTCGAAAGCTCCCTCTCGAAGTCTCCTCCCCCATCAAACATCACCCAGCGTGGCGCCGCAAATGGCGCAGTCCATATCTGTGGGATGATAGCAAAGACCACAGCGGGATGTCTAGTGGCCATTACCACAGAGGGTTAATCCAGCGGCGAGGTCGACCACATTCAGGATGATCGGCTTGTTGCTGGCAGAGTCGGCGGGAATGAGGAGGTCTACTCCGATGGAGTTGTCGAAGTCCTTGTCCAGTTTGATTCCCCCCAGGAAGGCGCGGCAGGAGTCGTTGATTGGCGGCGCAGACTTCGCAAGACAGGTTGAGGGCCATCTCAGCCGCTCTCTCGGATCCGCCAGCGACGCGGATCGGCGGGCCAGCGAATCGTTGGCACGATGCCCCGCGTTGACGCCGAGCTGCACGATGGCGAACTTGAGGGCCCGCTCCTCCGCCGCCGTTAGCGCTGGTCCTGCTGTCGCCGCTCGCGCTGGTGCTGTTTTCTAGCGGCCCTTCGTCTCGTTGGCTGCGTAGGGCTCGCTTCGCGGGGGCCGTCTTGTTTGGCTTGCGCAGCTGCTTGGCGAGAACCTTCGCGAACTCCTCGTCGGTGTGTCGTTATCGCTGTTCTTCGCGTCTCGGCCGCGAGCCTCGGCGCGGCGCTGCGCGCCGTTGCAGTGCTTGCGCATCGAGTCATCAATCCCGAAGCGGTCGGCGATGATCTTCCAAGGCTTCTTGATCGGGCCCCCTTTCTTGGTCTTCAGGTTGCCGGCGCAGCCGTCGAAGTCGATGATCCCGGGCAGCTGGTCCTTCAGTTCAGCGGCCCTGTAGATCTTCTTCCTGGCTCCAGCCATCGCAAGAGCGCGGCCGCTTGAAGGGCGCGGGCTCTTTGCGGAGGTGGCCCATGAACTTCATGAAAGGGGCGACCATATTCTCAGAGTGCGTTCTGTCCATGTGGAGCTGCGGCAACTTCCCGGGGTCGATCTTGACGATGAGGCGTTGCAGTGAAGTCCATGGCGCACTGGGGAAAGCTGCATGTATTCGCACGCTCTGCCCTCTGCGCAGTTCCTTCCTGCCCCTCCCTTCGAGCCATGTGGCTACGCGCTGGCGAGAGAGATCGCAGTGGGGATGTCCACATCTGACAGCGGCCCCTCGACGATCGGCCCACTTATTGCTGAGCTTGCTGCCTGGATTGCAGCGCCGCTCGTAGAGAACAGTAGCAATTGAACTCGATCGAAGCCGAACCCGTAGCTGACTTGGCCAGATCAGTCTTCATGACCTGGCTGTCCGTTCGCGGCAAGGTGCTGCTCTCGTTGGTGACGATGGCCGACCGTTGGCCAGCGGTGAGTAGGGGCTACGTACACTTCTTGAGCGTCCGTACCTTTTATCTGCTCCTTCTCCATGATGTTGACCTCCTTCGGCCTGCTGGTCTCGATGTCGAGCGCGACCGAGGTGCCGCGCGCAGTCGGGGCAGAACCCGAGATGGAGGCGCCCCCCGCGGGGCCCGATGCCGCAGGCGATGCAGCCGTCCTGCGGATCGGTGACACAGACCGTCGAAGGCGGTGCCAGTGTTGCCGCAGGTGTAGGTGGCGTGGCTGCGGCTTAGCAGCAGGTCAGAGCAGATGCCACATAAGCCATAAGTCATGATCCAGCGATGCGGCGTGGCTGCGGGCGTTTGGTTACGTTCAGCTCCTTTTTGGGATGAGCTTCGCGATGGATTCGACCAGGGGCTCGGCCCGGGTCATGGCGTTGACGTTTGGCAGGGCGTCCGTCTTGTTGATGGGGGCTTTGGGCTCGGTAAACCTCGGGCCGAACGCGTTGCCTGCCTCCTTCGTGGCAAGCCGCTCCTCTGGCTGGAGGTTGATGGCGGCTGACCCACGCTGCTCGTCGCAAGCTTCTGGGAGCGGTTCCCGATGCGGAACTGCTCCTTCCAGTGCGAGACGTCGTTCATTGAGGGCTGGATGAAGTCTTGCCGATCAGCAGGCCGAGCGCGGGGCTGTCCGCGACGCTGAAGACGCCCCCCCCCCCCCCCGCGCGGCCGCAGTGCGCAAGCGGGGCGGCGACGCGCAGCTTACTCGAGAGCGCCCCGTCTGTCCAGGAGCGGCAGACCTCATCCCCGGGCCCCTCCAGGATTTGGTCGGCGAGGCCCATCTTGATGAGTTCGGCCCGTTACATCATGCGCCACTTGAGACTTGCGACGCAGGACAGGCAGGCTACGTCGATTAGGCCGACCCCGTCGTCGTTGGGCCCCTCGCCGCTGCCGGCGGCATTGATCGCGGGCAGGTCGGGGGCCGCGCGCTCGGAGACCAGCGTCTCTGGTTTTGGAGTGACGGGCCCTTCAGGATGCAGGATCACTTCCTCGTCGCCGAACTCGACGACCTGCTCGGCGATGTTCGCCTGGCGACGGGAGCGGCCTCCTAGATCGCCTCGTCCTCCGCCCTTAGGCTTGTCCTTGGGGGCGTGCTTCCAGGCCCCCGGTGCTGGGCGCTCCTTGTCGCTGGCCCAGCGCCCCTTCTCGCCGCAGCCCCAACGCTGCGAAGTCTTCTCGCGCTGGTCCACGCGACGCTGCAGGTCATTGGCGGGGCGCCGCTTCGGCGCAGACTTCCCGCGGCATTCGGTGGCCTCCCGGGCCGACCGACTGGTCGCCATGGCCTTGGGGATCGCGGCGAGCTCCGCTGCGGCTGCCTCCGCCGCCGCCGCCGAATCGTCGCCGTCGAATGCCTCGCCAAGGTCGATGTCGGAAGACTCCAGCTCGGCACTGGAAGCCTCGAGCTCTTGGCGGACGGTGTCCTGGACATTGACTTCGGCATCGCTGTCGTCTTCTTCTTCGTGCTCGCAGTCCCCCCCGGGCTCGTCGGCGAATTTGGCGGAGCGAGCGCGGCTGGATGACCGCTGCGAGCTTCTGCCGGACCGCCGCGACCGCGGGCGCGAGGGGGGCCGCCGCGATGCGCTCGGGCGCGCGGACGTCCAGGAACATGCGCACCAGCAGGCCGCGGATGCGTTGGAACGAGTAATGCTCGTCCGCGATGTCTCCGACGACGCGCTCTCGGCGCTCCGCCGCCAGCCTGGCCATGCGCGGCGAGGACCAGCCTGCGACGTCGCCCAGCGAGTTGAGGTCCACCTTGCTCTCGCGCAGTTGCTGGAGGCCTGCCTCGAAGCGCGCGGGCCGACCCGTCATCGCCGCGCTTGCGGCGGTGCTGTGTCGATCCGAAAACTTGTCTAGCGCCCCCCCTTCTCCGCGGGCTTCTGCTGGCCCAAATTTGCTGCCTGGTGCTGGGGCGCGGTCTCGATCGCTTCCTGTTCGCGGTCGCGCTCATTGTTGCGTCCTCGAGCGCTGCCTCTGGCAGCGGGCGCAGCTGGTCTGCCGTCGCGTTGAGCGCAGCCAACCGCGCCGCGCCATTCAAGCGCAAAAACAGCTTCGACGCGAGGCTCTGCGTGACATCTTAGGTTCTCGCACTGCTTACAGAGTTCTACCTTTTGCTTGAAGTCGCGCCACTCCGCTGGGTCGCCATTCCAGGTGGGAGTGACCGCCTTGGCGTGACTGAAACTGTAATCTGCCATAGTGAAATCGACGAAAGACTTGACGTAAGTGAAGATGTAGGCTGCGAAATCTAACTCGCTGAGTTTCAAATTGAGGAGGCGAAGCGTGACATCGAGCTAGCAGAGCTCGGAATTGAAGATGTAGCTGCCGAAATCAAACTCCTTGAGCTTGAGATTGAAGGTGTCGGCGTCGCTGACGCTGAGCGAGCACTTGTAGTCGTAGTAGATGGCGCTGGCGTCCCTGACGCTCGCTAGGATGTTGTCGATGCTGCTGGCGTCGCTGTCGCTGGCTTCGAACGTGTAGATGCTGCTGGCGTCGCTGACGCCGGCTCGGTGGTTGTAGATGTTGCTGCCGTCGCTGACGCTGGCTTGGTGGTTGTGGATGCTGACGTCGCTGACTTGAACAGAGTATTTGTACTTGTAGATATTGGCGTGGCAGACGCTGGCGGTGAACTTTTAGATGCTGTTGTTCACGCCGTCGCTGACGTTGGGAGAGTTTTGTGCTGGTAGATGCTGGCGTCGCAGACGTTGGCGGAGTTAGGCAGGATGAGGCTCAGGGCGAAGATCGCCTGCAGGACGCCGTTGGGCGTCGATTTCGTGGCTGGGCGACGGCGTCGTCGTGGTTGATATGGGTATGGCGTGCAGCGCCAGGCAGCTGAGACCCGCTCCAAGCTACCGCTGTGATATGGAATGGCGCGAGGCGCCGAGGATCATTTTGCTGGGAGCGTGGCTCGAGCATCTGGCCCAGCTCTAAGGCCAAGGGCCATGAAACGATGGAGGTCAAAACGGTTGCGGAAGAGAGGGTTGAGAGCTGCAAAAGCAGGGAGTCACCGCCTCCTCCTCCTCCTCCTCTTCCCCCTCCTCCTCTTGGAAATCGAAGATCGCGGAGGAGGGGGATCGATGATTGGGAAGGATCTGCACGTCTCTGGCGTCTTTGGGGCTCCTGGGGGGTCGGGAGGGTTTAGGAGGGTCCGTTCCCTGGAGGCGTCGGCGACCCCCTTATCAGGGGCAGCGTCAGGGGGGGATACAATTAGGCTCAGGTGGGGCGCATCGACACCTCATCGCCCACTCGTCGCTCGAAGGCCTATCGCCAATCCATCGGCGATGCATCGCCGACTCCAGGTCGACTCCCTGAGCTGGCCCGCGGACGCTTTCTCTTCACCTTGCTGGTGCCATCTGTGGGCTTTCCCTGGCCCTTTGGCCTCGAGCACGGCTGCGGCCGCGCACCCCTCGGCGCCGCGCAGAGGCCTGCGCGGCTGGGCGGCCCGGACGGGGCCAGGAGGAGGATGAGTCCGTTCCAGAGCGTTCCAGGACGCTCTCAGAGCGTTCCGGAGCGCTCTGAGAAGGCCGCGGCGCCCGAGTCATGCTCCAGATGCGCTAGATCTCAGATATTCTCGATCTACCCTTGCCCGATTTTATCCTCGCCATGGCTTCGTCTTGGACCGGCGGCGGGCAGCTCCGAGGGGCCCGCCCTCTGCGGCCCTCGGCGCTCCTCGGCGAACCGGCCGTTGCGCTCTCCGAGCGGCCCTTCGGAGGCGCCGCGGCGCCTCCGCGCCGCGCCTCGCCGCTGGCGACGACGACGTCCGCTGCGATGACGCCGGCGGCGGCGGCGATCGGAGCGACGGCGGCCGCCACTGCGGCGGCGGCGACCGAGGACAGCTGGTCGCCCTCGCCCCGCGACTGGGGCGGCGGCGGCGCGGCGGCAGAGGCCACGGGCTTCCTGCAGGACATGAGCGACGAGTGGCCGGATCCGCGCGAGGGCAAGATAGAGGTGTTGCAGCACATCTGCGACTCCGCGGCGGGCCACGGGGGGGATCGCCTCCCTCTTTGCTGGGACGAGTTGGCCTCGCACGTACATCTAGCGGGGAAAGATTAGGGATCCCCAAAGCGGGGACCCCGAATCTCCCACTTGGCCACAGGGCCTCTTGGGCTCCTCCATGGCCTCCTGGGCTCCTCCCTGGCCTTCGAAAACAGCCTCCCAGAGAGGCCAGGAATCCCGCAGACGGCACGAGAAAGCGACCAGCGACCCCAAAGGCAGCTTCTGCGCCTCCCAGACGGCTCAAGTCAGCCTGCAGTTCCTGCCAAGAGGCCCCCCAGATGGGCCCAGGTGGCGCTAACAGGACTCCTGGAAGGAACCCGAGATGCAAGTACAATCGACTGTCATTGGTTTTTGCCATGGCTAGGGTTCTCGAACCTAGGCCTCCCAGATGGGGTCGGAGTAGATGGTGTCGAAGGATCGCGCCGCATTGCCGATGCATCGGCGATGCGGCTCGACGTGGAGCCAGAGCTTCCCCACGCCGATGGCGCCGATGTATCGCCGATGCATTGGCCATGCGGCGCGATCCTTCGATCCCATCTTCTCGGACCCCATTTGGGAGGCCTCTATCGAAGGAGCTTGCGCCGCGACTCGGGCGCTGCGGGTGCGGCCGGCCGTCGCGGCGGGCGCGGCAGGGCGTCGCGGCGGCCGTGGTGGGCGAAGGGCGGTGGTGGGTCGTCGTCCCGTCGGCGGTCAGTGGGGGGGGGCCCTGGCGGAGGGAGGGGGGTAGCGGAGAGGAGCGGGCAAGGAGGAGGAGGAGGAAGAGGAGGAGATGGAGGAGGAGGAGGAGAGGAGGAGGATGGAGGAGGAGGAGGAGGAGGAGGAGGGGGAGGGAGGAGGGAGGAGGGGCACGCTCTGGACAGGTTTGCGAGAGGGCTCCTCCCTCCGAAGAGGGATGCCTGGCCAGACGAGTCGGGGGAGGCAGCTGGGTAGCTGCCCCATTCTTGAATCACAGGGCCCCAGCATCGGAGCTAGACCTGCCCCAGGATCAAGGAGGAGGAGGAGGAGGAGCGCTTGTAAGAGCGCGTGGAGGAGTAAGGGGGAAAGAAGAGGAGGAGGAGGAGGAGGAGGAGGAGGAGGAGGAGGAAGAGCAGGATCAAGGAGGAGGAGGAGGAGGAAGAGCAGGAGCCAGACCTGCCCCAGGATCAAGGAGGAGGAGGAGGAGGAGGAGGAGGAGGAGGAGGGCGCGCTTGTGAGGACGCGTGGAGGAGCAAGGGGGAACGACGATGAGGAGGCGGAGGAGGAGGAGGAGGAAGAGCAAGAAGAGGAGGAGGAGGAGGAGGAAGAATAATAACATAAGCAAATCTGCCCACCTGCCAGGCCGTGGGCACGGGTTGAGCTTGCTTGTTGTGCCGCGAGGGGTCCCAGGCTGCAGAAGAGACGTCAGAGTATTCGCCAGCCTGCGGGCGAACGCTCAGGCGCACCTCGTCCTGGAGCCGCGTCAAGGGAAGAGGAGGTCGGGGAGGGAGGAGAGAGGAAGCAAGAGGATGAGGAGAAGGACCGAGGAGGAAGGAGGATTGATGGAGTAGCGAGGAAGGATGATGGAGGAGGACGACGCCGTTGGCGGCGGTGGTGGCGACGACGATGACGGTTTGGCGGCAGAGCGCGGGGGAGGCCTCCAACCTGCACATGGAGTCGATCGATTTCGACCCCGAGAACGTGCTCAAGGGTAAGGACCTCTGGACCAGAGGAGGAGGAGGAGGAGGAGGAGGAGGAGGAGGAGGAGGAAGCCCAGACCTCCAACATCGTAACGAGCATCGCGGCTGAGCTTATTCGGCGTTTGGGAGCTGCTTTTTTGGGGGGGTCCATTGGTCAATGGCAGAACGATCGAGGACGAAAAAAAGGCCCCTGGGAAAGGGTCGAGGGGTCCAGGGTCCGGGTGTAAGGTAGTCACTCTGAACAAGCACTACGTCGCAAGTTTGGGGGTGCTGAGGCCGATGGCGAGGGGAAGCAAGTAATGGTCCGCCCTTCGTGGGCCTCTTGGAGGGTTCTCGTCGCCGCGGCGGGCCGCAGCAGGAGACGGGCCGGGATGGGACTCGCGCTCTTCGGCTGGGCACCTCCTTCCCCTCCTCCTCCTTCCCACTCCGTCCTCCCGCTCTTCCTTCTGCCGCGCGCGCGCGGGAGCGCGCAGGCAAGGGGGGTGGGAGAAGGACGAGCAGACGAGGTGTCCTCCGAGGGCCGCCGAGGTCCTCCGAGGGGCCGCCGAAGGCCGCGGGCCGCCGAGGACCGCCGAGGGCCGCCGAAGGCCACCCGGCCGCCGAGGAGGTGCCCCAGACGCTGCGGCTGCTGCAGCTGCTGGCCGTCGCGGCGGCGCGGGAGGGCAGGGCCGCCGAGGGCGCCGACGGCCCGCCAGGGCCCACATCGAAAGACGACGACGACGACGACGACGGCGGCGGCGGCGGCGGCGGCGGCGGCGACGACGACGACGACGACGGCGGCGGCGGCGGCGGCGGCGACGGCGACGGCGACGGCAAAGGCGAAGGCGAAGGCGACGGCGGCGAAGGCGAAGGCGAAGGTGAAGGCGAAGGCGAGAGGAGGAAGGGAAAGGATGGTTGGACAAGTCTGGGGTCCGGGTTACAGCGACGACGTCGGCGGCTGCGACGACGACGACGACGACGACGAGGTCAGCGGAGTTTTCTGCTGGTCGTAGTAGGTGCTGTAAGACTTTTGGGCGTTATCAGAGGCCGTTCCACGTCCCCAGGGTGTCCAGGACATCTCAAGAGTCCTCGCTCTGGTGACTGAACCCAGTCTGGGGCTGAAGCGAACACTTTGGAGGTCCGGGACTCTCCGTCCCATCCTCCTCTCCAGCCCGATCCATCCTCCTCGTTCTCACCCTCTCTCCTTCCCCCCTCCCCCGAGGACGAGGGCAATCAGGAGGAAGACGACAACAGCGATGATGATGAGGATCAGGCGTGGAGGATGGTCTAGTTGTCCAGTCATTCTGAAAGCTTTATGGCACTATCCTCCTCATCCCCCCGCGTTCTTCCCACAGATCCCCCCCACGAGCATGAGGTGAGAAGCCAAGAATGCCTCGCATTGTCTGCCCGTTCAACCCAGTTCGCTGTGCAACTTGGATACCCGAGCACCCTGCAAATAACTGGCCCCGACTGTGTTGCCTCTGCCTCTTCCCTCCTCGGGGCTTCGGTATGGGAGGGTGGGGCGCTGAGGCTAGATTTTGCGCCAGGTTCTCGTCCTCCCCCACAATTGCACATTATGTATACTACTCTCTTCTCTCCCCTGACTGCGTGCGGGAGGTATCCTGCGCCCTCCGCGTGATGTTTTTCGCCCATCGGATTTCAAACATTGCGCACCCTCAAGTGTTTTACAATCCGATTGTTTACGGCGTTTCAGAATTATGCTTCGGCTGCAGCGTGGGCCTCATTTTGGGATCAGCGTTCCCAGCGCGGGCCACTTTTGTGGATCCGAGTCCTTTTTCATCGTTGCCGCCCCCCGCGTTTCCCCTGCTCCGCCTTCGCTTGGTCCTCTGTCTCCTCCCACTCCTTCCACTCCAGTTCCTGCTGCTGCTGCTGTTCGTCCTCGTCGTCCTCCCTCATCCTCCTCCTTTTCCTCCTGCTTCTCCTCCTGCTCACCCGCCTCCATCTCCTCCTCCTCCTCCTTCTCCTCCTCCTCCTCCTCCTCCTCCTCCTATGCACGCAGCTCCCCTTCTCCGATTGCGAGCAAGACGATGGAGTCCTTTGGCGAGCTCCAGGTGCTTTACGACACGGGGCAGAGAGACGGGCAGCGCAGTGGGAACGCACGCAGCTCCCCTTCCCCGATTGCGAGCAAGACGATGGAGCCCTCTGGCGAGCTCCAGGTGCGTTACGACACGGGGCAGAGAGACGGGCAGCGCAGCGGGAACGCACGCAGCTCCCCTTCTCCGACTGCGAGCAAGACGATGGAGCCCTCTGGCGAGCTCCAGGTGCGTTACGACGCGCGCTCGCGGGCAGAGAGGCGTGCAGCCGCCAGTGGGAGAACGCGCGGGAGGCAGGCGGGCAGGTCCGCTCTGCGCACGGAGGCCGCACGCGCTCCTCCACAGGCGGAGGCGGCGGCCTTGGGAAGACGTGCGGTTGCACACACACACACACAAACACATACACACACACACACACCTCGAGACCTTGGCATCGCTCGGACGTGTGCATTTTTCCTTCGGCGAGGACCATCGAGGAGCATCCTTGATCATTTGGCGACAAAACCACGCACGAAACCGAACAAAAACACGGGCAATGGACGTCCGAGCGATGGCGAGCTTCGAGGCAGCGAAGGCGACGGAGTCCTGCTCGCACCTGGCAGGATCGGACGGTGTGGGAGGGGATGGGGCGGGGCGTCGGGCGTGGCGCGAGCGCACCCGGCTCGCCCCGAGCCCTCTCCTCCCTCTGGGGGGGGGGAGGGGAGCGGGCGCGGGGGGGGCAGGGGGCGAAGGGAGACGAGCGGGAGGGGGAGGGGGGCTCGTCCTGCCTCTCCCTCCTCCTCTTCCTCATGCCTCCTCCTCCTCCGCCTGCCTCCTCCTCCTCCTTCTGCCTCCCACTTCTCTTCCTCCTCCTGCCTCCTCCTGCCTCCTCCTTCTGCCTCCCTCTTCTCTTCCTCCTCCTCTCCTTCTGCCTCCTCCTTCTGCCTCCTCCTCCTTCTGCCTCCTACTTCTCCTCCTCCTCCTCCTCGTCGTCTCGTCCTCATGCTCGTCCTCGATGGTCTAGAAGAGGGGGGAGGCAGGCGAGGTGCGCTCGCGCCACATGAGGCGTTCCAAGCAGGGCCTCGACTTAGAGGGTCGAAGGAGGTGATATCTCTGTCAGGAGGGAGAGAAACACACAGACACAATTCATCGGCGATTCCCAGAACATATGGGAAAATATGGGAAGTGGGGGGAAGACAAAAACCCAGAACATATGGGGAAATATGGGGAATAGTTTTATTTGTGTGTTTATTTGTGTGTCCCAGTTCGCCTTCACTCTGACTCGGCGGAAGGCCGGCAGAAGGCAGCGGAAATAAAACGGGTGCGGCCCCGCTGGCGGAAGCCGGCGGAAGACCGGCGGAAGGCCGGCGGAAGCAAAGGTCGACCTCCCAAGACATGGCAACATGTTTGGGTTCAGGGTTTATGGAATCCGCCACATACCCCTGGCACGCATCCGTTCCCATTGCGCCGACTTCTTCTCTATCCGCTGGCGCGTGTGATAAAAAGGGGCGGGGAGGGAAGAGGTGAAACGAGAGAATGGAGAGGGAGTGGAGAGGAGAGAAGAGGATGAGCTCAGGTCGCGAGTGCCTGGCGAGAGCGTGTGACGGAGGGGAAACCGAGAAGTCCAAGATGTCGCGATGGCCGCCCGGAATTGCTCGTGCGTCCTCTGGAGAGGTTAGGAGGGGAGGGGGGACAGGGGGGAGGAAGCGAGAATGAGGGACAGGAGGAGGATGAATTGTCCCGCGCGTACTTCCTCCCTCCATCCTCCCTTCTCCCCCGTCCCCGACCGTTGTCGTTCCTGATCGCTGTCCCCTTCCACAGAAGCCCTCAAAACCCACTGGACCTCCCGAATGCCACCGACAACACTTGTAAACGCGATGGAAGCCCTGACCCACAATTGCACATCCAGTTATCATTCTGGCCTCCTCCTTCCCGCCCCCTGCCGCAAAACACCACACCACCGCTGGATCTACAACCACTCTCCCTCTGTCCTTCTCCCTCCCTCCACCCATTCCAGCCCAACGCCTCCCCCCCGAGGCCCTCCCAAAAGCGTCAGAGAACGTCCCACGAACCTTGTTGTTTCTCCTTGCTCCCTCAACCAAAAAAAATCAAAGCATTCGAAGACATCCTCCGCTCCATCCCTCCCTCCTCCCTTTCTTCTCTCTCCCAGGGCCTCCCAAACAGTCCCTCCCTCCCCCTGGTCTCCCCTCTTCCTCCCCAAACACCCTCGCGAAGCTCCCCCCCGCACCCTCTGGGGCCCACCTCGATCTGATCGATCTGATTCGATCTCGGTCAGCTCGATCCGACGCGTTCCGACCCCATCCGGCCTCCCGACCTGGATGCCGACCGGTCCTGCCCCCCGCCCGTTGCCCCGAAGGCATCGGGGCGCCCGACGACCGCGGCAGGGCCAGCAAGCTCACCCACGCGAGCGGGGCCCTCGGGAGCGGCGCGCGGCGCGCCGCGGGCGTGGCCCGGGAGTCCAGCCATGCCTTCGCTCTCCTCGTCCTCACTGTCCTCCTCCTCGTCGTCCTTCTCTCTTTCTCCTGCTCTCTCTCTCCTCTCGCTTGCTTTTCTTCTTCTCTTCTTTTCTTCCCCACCTTCTGTCGAGGGACGGCTGGTGGTGGCGCTTCTGAGTCTTGCGGATCTCGGGAACCCGTCTTTAAGGGCATGTCATCATCATCATCCTCTCCGTCGTCGACCCCATCGAGTCCTCGTATTAATTATCCCCTTCGTCCGCGTGTTGTCATCATTGTTAGTTGTACTATGCCAGCCAGCGTGGACCCCAAACAGTGAATTCTTGCAGGGTGCTGTGTTTTCATGCGCTGCAATCTAGGTGGTGCAATCAATGTTATAAGTGATGCAATCCATGTGGTGTAATTTGGATGGCGCAAAGCAGTGCAAACCAATTCAACACATTGTAAAGCAATGCAACATATTCTCAAGCAATGCAAACAATGCAAAGCAATACAAAGCAAAGCAAAACATCTCAAGTATATTCAAAGCAATGCGACTCAATGCGAAGCAACGCAAAGCAGTACAAACCGGTGCAAACCAGTGCAAATCAAGGCAACACAATACAAAGCAATGCAACGCAATGAAATTCGATGCACATCAACGCAAGAATCGCAGGTTGGGGGGTGAGATCGCAGTGGAACGGAGACCCCCAACCAAGAAGTCGTTTCGTTTCGTTCGTGTCGTGCGTGCGGGCGAGGCGAAGATGCGTGGGCGCGCGAGAGGAATGAACCCGCCGTTGCTAGGGCGAAGTCAAGACAAATGATTATCCCCCGCCCGCCCGCCCGTCCGGCGGTGGCTCGCGGTGTCCCGCGGTGTCCCGTGGTGTCCCGTGGTGTCCGCCGTTGCTAGGGCGAGGTCAAGACAAATGATTATCCCCCGCCCGCCCATCCGTCCGTCCGTCTGGCGGTGGCTCGCGGTGTCCCGTGGTGTACCTTGGTGTCCCGTGGTGTCCCGTTGAGTGAGATCGATAGTGGGATCGTTACTGAGATCGATATTGACATCGATGTGGTGCCCCGAGGTGTCCCGTTTTGTCCCGTGGTGTCCCGTTGAGTGAGATCGATAGTGAGATCGATCGTGAGATCGACAGGTGTCCCGAGGTGTCCCGAGGTGTCCCGTGGTGTCCCGTTGAGTGAGATCGATAGTGAGATCGATAGTGAGACCGATAGTGAGATCGATGTGGTGCCCCGAGGTGTCCCGTGGTGTCCCGTTGAGTGAGATCGATAGTGAGATCGATAGTGAGATCGACAGGTGTCCCGCGGTGTCCCGTGGTGTCCCGTGGTGTCCCATTGAGTGAGATCGATAGTGAGATCGATAGTGAGATCGATGAGGTGTCCCGTGGTGTCCCGGGGTGTCCTGTTGAGTGAGATCGATAGTGATATCGCTAGCGAGACCGATAGTGAGATCGAGAGGAGTCCCGCGGTGTCCCGTGGTGTCCCGTGGTGGCCCGTGGTTGCCCGTTTCCTTCGAGTGAGATCGATAGTGAGATCGACATTTGTCCCGTGGTGTCCCGTTGAGTGAGATCGATAGTGAGATCGATTGAGGCAGATGTTGGTTCCCCCCCCATCTCCCCCCCCACACAACTTCCTTATCACCCGAAGGGTGGTCGTATAGGTATGCAAAGTGATGCACAGCAATGCAGAGCAACGAAAAGCAGCGCAAAGGAGTGCAAATTTCTGCAAGTCAGTGCAAAACAATGCAACGCAATGCAACGCAGTGCAAAACAATGCAACGCAATGCCATTGCAGCGCAAAGCAATCCAGCGGCGACGGCGGCGACGAGCGGCGACGAGCCGGCCTGACCGCCACTGGGGTTCAACTACCAGCGGCGACGGCGGCGGCGGCTGGCGGCGACAGGCGGCAACGAGACCGCCGGAGCGGCACTCATGCCCAGTTAGCAGTGGCGGCGGCGGCGGTGACGGGCGGCGATGGGCGGCAGCGAGCCGGCCAGGCCGCCACTCAGGCCCAGTTACCAGCGGCGACGGCGGCGGCGACGGGCGGCAAGAGCCGGCATGACCGCCACCCAGGCTCAGTTTCCTGAGAAGCCAAGTAGGAATCCCCAAGTGCAAGCACTGTTTGGGGAATCGTATGCGTTATGGGCAGAGTGAGGGGCCGAACGGCCATGCATAGTCCTTGTGGTGCGCGGGTGAGGTGTGCTTCCGCTGCGCGGATTCTTGCTGGTGGTGTTGTCATCGTTGCTGTTGTTGTTGTTGGTGAACTCTCATTTCTGAAGAACTATTATTGTTGATCCCCCCCCCGCCCGGTGCACATTGTATGTGTTCGATTGAAGTGCCCCCCCCAGGCGCTCGCACATTTTTTATTTATCAGGGAAAGTCTTGAGGGTCAAACTGTGTTGCTGGTCTCTGGCTTGAAACAACAGCAACAACAACGGCTCTCGCAGGATATTTCCTCACAATTTATCGAAGAATTGCGCTTGCGCTTGGAACTTCTTGGCTATTTACCACCGAATCGCGCCTCTCGCCTGATACTTCCTGACAATGTACTGCAGACTTGCGTTCTCTCTTGGGACTTCCTCGCAACTTACCACCGAAACGCTTCGCTGCCGGTCTTCGACATTCAGGAATCGCGCTCTCGCTACATATCGCCTGGCGGTTCAAGCAGGACTCACGTTTCAACGACCCGCCCGCTCGACCCGCCCGTCGGGGCCTGCCCGCCCGACCAGCCCGTTAATGACTGCAGTCGCCGCTCGTTGCCCTTCGCCCGCCTTCGATGCCCCTCGCTGCCCGTGCTGGTTCCGCGGTCGCCTTCGCTCGCTGCCCTTCGTGACCCCGTTGCTGCCCTCAGTGGCCCCGTCGCTGCCCTTCGTGGCCCCGCATTATATGCCCTTTTTGGCCCCCGCTCTCACGCGCCCGTCGTGGCCCCATATGCATGCCGTTCGTAGCCCCGCTGTCGCCCTTCGTGGCCTCCTCGCTGCCTTTCGTGGCCCCTCTGCTGCCCTCAGTGGCCCCGCTGTCGTCCTTTGTGGCCCCGTATACGAATGCCCTTCGTGGCCCCCGCTCGCTCGCGCCCGTCGTGGCCCCATATGCATGCCCTTCGTGGCCCCGCTGTCGCCCTTTGTGGCCCCCATCGCTGCCCTTCGTGGCCCCTCTGCTGCCCTCAACGGCCCCGTCGCTGCCCTCCGTGGCCTCGGATTATATGCCCTTCGTGGCCCACGCTGGCTTTTCTCACGATTTACTTTGGAATCGCGCTATCGCTCGAGACTTCCTCGCAATTCATGCAGGACCCACGCTTCAGCAACCCACCTGCTCGACCTCGTCGCCTGGGCCCGCCTTCCCGACATGCCCGTTATGGGTCTGCCGACCCGATTTGCCCGTCTGGTTCTACCAGTTGTTTTCTGCTCTTTGCCGCCCTCCTGCTAATGTCTATCGTGATCCATTCTTCTCCCTCCCCCTTCCGCCCGTCCACTCTGCCCTTGCTTTAGGGGCTGCACTAAATACACGTAGCAGGCTAGGAAGATATACTCCCAAGGGGGTATGATCGAAGACGACGAGGGCGGGTACTGAGGGTTTGGGATATACGTATTGATTGGCACGTGAGCAGATAGGAGCGAACAGCCTTGAAATGATTGTTGTTGTTTTCCCCACATGTTTCGTAGGGTTGTGTTTTTTCCCTGCCGCGTCTCACCCGCATCTCCCTCACACACCTCCTTCCTTCTTCCCTCCTCACCTCTTCTTGCTCTCTCATCTCACCCACACGCAACACATGCGCGGCACGTGCATGAGGCACGCGTCCACATACAGCCGCACGCATGCACACACTCGCACACACAACATACAACGCCAGTGCGCGCCTGGCGTGTCGACTGTATCATACATCAAGACGTATGCGCTACATATAGGGCATTGACACGATACGCACGTTCACATACAGCCGCACACGCATCATACATCACACACATTGAGACACGCGTCCACATACAGCTACACACATCACACACATTCACAAGCACACAAGACATAAGACACGCATGCAGACACACGCGCACACACACACACTACATACAACGCCAGAGCACGCCTGGCGTGTTCAATGCATCACACACCCAAGACGTATGCGCACGGTCGTCCAGGCACAGCAGGCGTGTTACTTTCTCGACACAATAGGGGGTGCGCAGGGGGATGGTCCCTGAGCGCGGTGTCTATCCACGACACTGTCGCAAAGCTTAGTAGGCGCGGCACTTTCTCGACGCCAGAAAGGGGTGCTCAGGGGGTGGTCCTTGCGCGCAATGTCTGTCCACGATAGCGTCGCACAGCTTAGCAGGCGTGGCACGTTTCCAACGACAGGGGGGATTCGCGGGTGGTGGTCCTTGTGCGCGGAGCCTACCCACGACACTGTTGCAAAGCTTAGCAGGCGTGTCACTTTCTCGACGCCAGGAGGGGGTGCGCAGGGGGTGGTCCTTGTGCGCGGAGTCTATCCACGACACTGTCGCAAAGCTAAGCAGGCGTGGCACGTTCTCAACGACAGAGGTGGTGCGCAGGGGGGGGGGTACCTGAGCGCGTGTTTTATTCACGACACCGTCGCAAAACCTAGCAGGCGTGCCACCCTCTCGACGCCACACTGGGTGCGCAGGGGGGGGCCCTTGAGCGCGGTGTCTATCCACGACAGTGTCGCAAAGCTTAGCAAACGTGGCACTCTCTCTACGCAGAAGGGGGTGCTCAGGGAGTGATCCCTGAGCGCGGTATCTACTCACGACGCTGTCGCAAAGCTTAGCAGGCGTGGCACGTTTTCAACGACAGAGGGGATGCGCAGGGGGTGACCCCTGGGCGCGGTGTCCATTCACGACACTGTCGCAAAGCTGAGCATGCATTGCACTCTTTCGACGCCAGAAGGGGGTGTTCAGGGGGTGGCCCCTGAGTGCGGTGTTGTCTATCCACGACACTGTCGCAAAGCCTAGTAACGGTGGCACTTTCTCGACACCAGAGGGGGTGCGCATGGGGGTGATCCCTGAGTGCGGTGTTGTCACTATCCACGACACTGTCGCAAAGCCTAGCAACGGTGGCACTTTCTCGACACCAGAGGGGGTGCGCAGGGGGTGATCCCTGGGCGCGGGGTCTATTCACGACATTGTCACAAAGCCTAGCAGGCGTGGCACGTTCTCGACGCCAGAGGGGGTGCGCAGGGGGTGGTCCCTGAGCGCGGTATCTATCCACGATACTGTCGCAAAGCTTTGGCTGGCGTGTCACTGTCTCGACGCCAGAGGGGACGCGCAGGGGGTGGTCCCTGTGCGCGGAGTCTATCCACGACACTGTCTCAAAGCTAAGCAGGCGTGGCACGTTTGCAACGACAGAGGTGGTGCGCAGGGGGTGGTCCGTGTGCGCGGGGTCTATCCACGACACTGTCGCAAAACTGAGCGTGCGTTGCATTTGCCCGACGCCAGAGGGGGTGCGCAGGAGTGGTCCTTAAGCGCGGTGTCTATCCACGACATTGTCGCAAAGCTAAGGAGGCGTGGCATTTTCGACGCCAGAGGGGTGTTCAGGGGGTGGTTCTTGAGCGCGGTGTCTACCCACGACATTGTCGCAAGGCTTGACCGGCGTCACCAACGGTATCGGCGAAGCAACGGCCGCCAGAATCATTCTCACAAACTTCACTTCAGCTATCACCACGCCAGACAGATTGTAAGTATGTGGGTTCCTCGGTAGCGTAATCATTATTGATTTCTCACGACTGACGAATAATGTTGTTGATCCCCCCCTTCCGGTGCACATTGTATTGCGAAGGCCTTACAGCGGTGCCGCCGACCCTGAGAACGACGAAGATGAAAACGAGGGGGGGGCAGGGGCAGGAGGATGAGTGGGAGGTGGAGGAAGGGTGGAGGAGGTGGATGAGGAAGGAGGGGGGAGAAGGATGTGGAGGAGAAGCAAGAGGAGGAAAAGAAGGCATAGGAGAGCAGGAGGAGGGGGAGCAGAGGGGGGGGTAGGAGGAGGAGAAGGAGGAGGAGGAGGAAGAGGAGGAGGAGGCCAGAGGTTTTCTTGTGACAGCCTGGGGCTCTCTTGAGGCCGTCTTGGGCCGTCCAGGGCTCGTCTCGCGCCGTCTCGGGGCACTCTTGGAGGCCCCATGGGCAATTTGGGGCTCTCCTGGGCTGTCTTGGGGCAGTTTCGGAGCCCCTTGTGGGAGCCTCTTGGGGCCTCTTGGGGCTTCTTTGGGGCCTCTTGGCGGCCTCTTGGGTCTGAGAGCTCGAAATGTCTGTTCGGGTCCCCCGTCTGGGCACTCTCCTGGAGCCGTCTTGGGGGCCTCCTGGGACGTCTTGGAAGCGTCTTGGGCCGTCTTGGGGCCCTCTTCGGCCGTGAGGGGACCCTCTTGGGCCTCTTGGGCCGTCTCGGGGCGATCTTGGGGGCCTCTTGGGCCGTCTTGGCGCTCCGGGAACCGGAAGAGGCAAGAACGCCAAAATCTGTCAACAACGTATGGGAGAGCCGTGAATTTTGCCTCTTGGGGCTCTCGTGGGAAAGCTCCTGGAGGCCTCTTGGGGCGCTTTGCAGGTCTCTTGGGCCGTTTGGAGGCCGTCAAGGCGTCTTGGACAGATCGTTCGGCGATCCGGGGTTCTCTTGGACTGTCTTTGGAGCCTCTTGGGGCACTCTTGGCCCGTCTTGGGGCTTTCTTGGGCTCTGGGACTCCTAGGGGGGGCGTCGTATCTGACCCTTCCCCCCTGGGCTCCCCCCCAGGACCCCCCCCCGGGCCCCCTCCCCCGGGACCCCCCCCCCCGGCGGGGGAGGGATCGAAGGGAAAGGGCTTCCCTTCGACTGAATTACGACGTTGCTCAACTTCGCTGTGGCTGGCGCGCTGAGGATGTCCCTGGGAAAGGGGGGAGTTTCGACGAGCCCAGGGAAAGGGGGAAGGCAGGAAAAGGGGACGACAGAGACGACGACCAACGAATGCCGGAGATGACGACTTGAACGGACAAGCCCCTCACACACGCTGACAGGGTCGGTGGATTTTTCAATTGAAGTGCCCCTCCCGGCGCTCGTCCCTTGTTTTTCAAAGAAGGAAAGTCTTGCTCCTCAAACTGTGCCCCCGGCCCCTGGTTTACAACAACAACGGCTCCCGCTTGATATTTCGTCGAAATTGACTCCGGTCCCCCGCTCCCGCTTGAGGCTTCCTCGCAATTTACTCAAGGATCGCGCTCTCGCCTGAGACGCCCTTGCAATTTACTCAGGCGCCGCGCTCTTGCCATTCAGGAATAACGCGTTCGTTGGGGACTTTTAACTTAGGAATCGCTCTCTCGCTGGAAATTTCCGGACTAAACACGCAGAACTCACGATTGATCCGCCCGCTCGGCCCGCCCGTCAAGGTCATGCCCTTCGTGCCCCATGCTCGCTCGCGCCCTTTGCGCCTCATTGCTGCCCTGGCCCAGTCGCTGCCTTTCGTGGCCCCGATGCTGCCCTCTGGCCCCCTCGTTGCCCTTTGTGGCCCATATATACGCCCTTCGTGGCCCCCAGTTGTTCATGCCCTCACTGGCCCCATTGATGCCCTTCGTGGCCCCACTGCTGCCCTCAGTGGCCCCCTCGCTGCCCTTTGTGGCCCATATATACACCCTTCGCGGCCCCCAGTCGCTCGTGTCCTCAGTGGCTCCATTGCTGCCCTCAGTGGCCCCAGTGCAGCCCCGTGTGCCTCCCCCCTGCTGCCCTCAGTGGCCCATATGTTCGCCCGTGGTGGCCCCAGTCGCTCGTGCCCTCAGTGGCCTCATTGCTGCCCTTCGTGGCCCCACCGTAGTTCCTTGTGCCCCCCCCCCCCGCTGCCCACTGGCCCTGCTGCTGCCTTCGGTGGCCCATACGCTGCCCTTCATGGCCCCCCGTCGCTTGCGCCCTCAGTGGCTCCATTGCTGCCCTTCGTGGCCCCAGCGTAGCCCCTCGTGGCTCCCTTGCTGCCCTCTGTGGCCCCGTCAACGCCCTCAGTGGCCCCATTGCTGCCCTTTGTGGCCCCGCTGCTACTCTCAGTGGCCCCCATCGCTGCCTATTGTGGCCCCGTTGCTGCCCTTGGTGGCCCATGTATACGCCCTTCGTGGCCCCCGCTCGTTCGTGCCCTCGGTGGCCCCATTGCTGACCTTCGTGGTCCCGCTGCTGCCCTTCAGTGGCCCCATTGCTGCTTCTCTCGTCCGAAGTTCTGCTCACTCCCTCTTGTCCCTTGCCTCCCTCCCTTCACCCACTCCTTTCCTCCTCGCGTTATCTCTCTCTCTCTCTTTCTCCCTTTCCCTCTCTCTTTCTGTCGTTCTCTCTCTCTCTCTCTCTTGTTTTTTTTTTTCTCTCTCTCTCTCTCTCTCTATATATATATATATATATATATATATATATATATATATGTATAAACCTATGTGTATATATATATATATATATTGAAACGTTTTCCAAACAGCTGTGCACGCCCTAGATGCAAGCCGCCTGCAGAGGGGATGGGCCCCGACGTGTCCGTTCCACCGCCGTCTTTGCTCAAGTTTTTCGGGCGGCACCGCCATCCCAGCCTGTATGGGTATTCTCGGCACCTGGGGCAGAGCGGCGCGGGGCGGCCCCGCCGAACTCGACTCTCCAGGACTGGGCCTCGGATTGCTCGCCGAGGAGTCGTCCGACCGTGCTCTTGCCGCGTGCTCGTAAGTATCCGAGCGCTGGCGATCGTGAGTGCGATCGTCGGGTTCTTCAAGGAGAAGATCGCCGGTCGCCGAGGGGGGTACGCCCTCACCCCCGACCTGGACGTGTACTTTCACAGCCTGTCGGAGACCCAGCTCTTCGGCTTCGTGGCGTTGGCGAGCAACGGGGCGATGTTCTCGGATGTTCTCGGAGTTGGAGTTTGGGAGCCGGTGGAGGGCAGTGAGTGCGGCTTGCAGCGACGACTGGGGGCCGACCGAGCTCGAGGTCTGCGCGGCGCCGGAGGCGATGAGGCCAGGGTGCTTGTCGGTGCCCGATGTCGAGAAGCCGTCCAGGCGTACGGAGGGGAAGACGTCCTTCACGTCGTCTCCAGCAGCAGCGGCGGCAACTTGCGTGGTCGTGGTGCTCTACCCGAGGTGGCTTGTGGGCCCGGGTGCCTTGCCCGACGCAGGTGGGCTCTGCTGGTTCACTCTGTCGGCCGAGGATGCTACCCAGCTGCGCCAGGCCGTGAGACACAAAGACTTCGACGGTTATCTGATCGTGGATAAGGATTACACCGCGGCCAATGGGAGGGGGCGCCTGCTAGCCAAGGCCGTGGGCCCTGCCGCCCCAGGCACAGAGCTCGAGACGAAAGCGCGGATGCCGGACATCAAGCGGACGGCAGTCGGCACCGGCACTCCATGGAGGCCGCGCGGCAGGTCGCCGCCACGGAGCGGGCCAAGTGGCCACTCACGAGCCCGAGAATTGCCTCCTGGCGCCTGGAGTTTCTGGCGCGCCTTGTCCAGCACCCGCGCGCCCGCCTCGCGAGGTGGGCGGGCGAGTGCCGGCTGGAGGCAACGGGCGAGGGCGTCGGGGATCACGACCTCGCGATGAGCTGAACCTCGGGAAGCTGGCCTCGTTCCAGCCGCTGATGAGGAAGGCCCAGATGGCCGAGTGGCGCCACCGCGACCGGCTCACGGCCGCCCCGGGGGATGACCTGATGGAGGAGCGGCGCGCGGCCAAGGAGGAGAGGCCGCTCTCGCGCAGTGGAGGCGGCGGAGGCGCTGCAGGCTCGGAGGGATCCAAGGCGGAGTTGCGCAAGAAGATTCGGTAACAAGCCGCCGAGCAGAAGAAGTTCCAGGGCGAAGGTGCAGGAAGGGGCCAGGCGGCCGGCCGAGGGGCCGGCCGGGGCCAATGACGCGGCCACATGGTCTCGCGCCCCGCGAGCTGCTGCCCTTGAGCGGCTTTGCGGCGGCGCGAGGCGCCGGCGGCCCCGCTGGGCTGTCGAGAGCGGTGCGATCGAGAGTGCGCCGCCGTCTGCACGTCACGAACTGGGTCGCCGACGCGGCCGAGAGCTTGAACGCCTTGCACGGTCACGGTGGCGCCCGAGTTCATTTTTCCGCTTCAGCTGGGCAGCAGCGCAGCCTGGAGTTCATGCAGTCAATCATCGAGCAGGCGGGCCCCCCCCCCCCCTTTTCTTACCCGCGGCAGCCCATGCGGATCCGCGCGGCCACCGGCCGGGCTACGACACCGAGCCCGAGCAACCAGCCCAGTGCCAAAGGGAGATCCTCTCCTTGCCGGGGCCAGGCGCGCGCTGCGATCCCAACGACGTCTTGCGCGGCCTCGAGCACGATCAGCGGGTGCATTGGGAGAGACATTTGTTGCGCCGAACGCCTGCGCCAGATCGCGATATCAAGCTGCGCAACGAGCGCGTCCTCACGGCGGACAGGCGGTGTAGTGCTCAGTTCATCCTGGACCTGCACACCTCCGGCCTCATCAGAGTCGGGGCTAAGCGCAGTGCCACGGTGGGCGTCTTCTGCGTTTGGAAGAGCGGACGGCAGCGCCTCCGCCGGCTCATCTTCGACGCACGTCGAGTCAATGCGCGTTCTCACGACCCCGATCATTCTCAGCTGCCGAGTGCGGCAGCCTGGGCCGCGCTGCGTGCAGAGTCGTCCTCTTCTCTTAGCATGGCCCAGGCTGACGTGGACAATGCCTTTTACCGAGTGAAGCTCCCAGACAAGATGGACGAACACTTCTCCTTGCCCAGTGCACACCTGGGCGCGCTCCGACAGCTGGCCGATGAGGCGGGGGTCATCATGGACCTGCCCGAGTCCCGCTTCGGCTCCCCTCTCCTGCAGGTCTCACCCATGGGGTGGTCATGGAGCCTTTACTTTTGCCAGAGGCTGCTGGAGACCACCGCGCTGCGGTCAGGGATCGACACCGGGCCTCTGATCAAGGACCGGCATGCCCCCCTCCAGGCCCGTACCACCTCCACTCAACCCGGCGTGCACGTGGACAACGTGTGCATCGTCGATGGCGACGGCGACCGCTGTGTGGCTGACTGTAGCGCCGTCGTCGACAAGCTGGAGGAGGTCGGCCTGAAGTGCAAGGGCGTGATGGAGCCAGAGGATCTGCAGACCTTCACGGGAATCACCTTCGAGAGGCGCAGTGGCCGCATCGGGATCAGCGCGGCTCGGACGTGGAGAGTTCGCCTCGCGCTGCTTTTCGTGGCGGACCGGCGCTCGGCCACCGGGGGCGAGATCATCAGCCTGCTCGGACACTTCACTTGGGCCGCCTTGCTGAGGCGGCCGCTCCTTAGTATATTTCAACAGACCTGCGTCTTTGCCCGGGTTGCTGGGCGCCGCCGGCTGCGGCTGTGGAGCCGCGTGGAGCTCGAGCTGCGGCAGGCGGCCGCGTTCCTGGTCTCTGCCTTCTATGACTCAAAGAAGCCCAACAGCACCTTTGCGTGCGCCTCCGACGCCTCCAGGGGCCAAGCCGGCTCGGGAGGCGGCTACGGCGTGGTGGGCCAGACCTGGGCCAACGAGCTCGTGGAGCACACCGCGGCGTCAGCCGAGTCGTGGCGATATTCGGTGCTGAACGCCATCGGGGCCAGGGAGCGCGCCCTGGGCGTCGACCCGGTCGAGGGGACCAAGGTCGGCCGGCACCAGGCGCGCGCCGGCTCCACCAGCTTCGAGGGCGTCGGGCGGGCTGCGGTCGGGGACTTCAGTGACTGGGGAGTCTTTTTCCATGGCGAGTTCCAGCGCGACGAGGACGTCGCAGTGCTGGAAGGCCGGGCGGCGGTGATAGCCGCGCGGCACGCTGTGCAAGGGCGCAGCGGGCACGGCCATCGGCATCTCATTCTGGTCGACAACCTCGGGCTTGCCCTCGCGGTCGGGAAAGGGCGTTCTCCTCCCATCACTCTCAATCACGTCTTGCAGCAGCTGCGCGCCATCTCCATTGTCACCGACACCACGTTCATTCTCATATGGATTCCTTCGGGGTGGAACCCCGCGGACAGGCCCTCGCGGCTCAGGCTTCATCGCGCGCGGGGCGCCCGCGCTGACCCCAGGCATGCTGCTTATTTCGGAGGTACGGCGGACGGCCCAAGCGGTCATCGGGCCCTATGGCGGGACGTTGACGCGCTCGTGCGGAGGCGCCGCTGCCGCGGCAGCCCGACCCCAGAGCCGCAGCCCGCCGACCTCAGCGGTCCTGGCGTGGCCGGGCTCGGGGACGCACTCCATGACGACCCCTGCCCGCTCGGCGGGCTCGCGGGTCTCTTCGGCGGGCCGGGCGGAGGCGACGCGGACTCCGACAGCTCCTCGACTTCGAGTTCCGAGGTCCTCGGCGACGGGCAGTCCGAGGCCGCCACCAGCGAGGGCCGAGGCCCTCCGCCTGGCCAGGGCGGCAGCTCGCCGGTCAGCCCACAGCGGCGCGTGCGAGCGAGCCCAAGCCGAGGGGGTCGCGGCCTTGCAGAGCCTGGAGGTCGGCAGTGCATCGCGGGTCTATTCCCAGAAAGAGTACCTGGACTTTGTGGGCTGGGTTCGATCGAGGGGGCCCTCGACGCTCTGGGTGCGGGCAATCAACTCAAGCTTCGCCCAGTACCTCGATTTCCTGTTCTGGCAGGGCCGCTACCACCTCAGGGGGGTCAAGGCCCCCATGGCGATGGAGCCGCTGTTCGTGGGCGTGGGCATCGCTCTGCAACGAGGTTGGCGCAGCTTCGCCGTCGCCCTGGCCCTCAGCGGGGACGCGACGGATTGGCTACCAAGCGAGCTCGTGACGGTGACGCGGGCGACCTTGGTCGCGCCCGCCCCTCAGTCAGGTCGTGCTACGTGGAGCCTCCCGCTGTTCCCAGAAGAGCTCCACGAGGTCAGCAAGACCCTGGGCTGCGACGAGGGCGTCGTCCTGTCGGACGAGATGTCCTCCGCGCTCGGGTTCGATCTGGCCAGGCTGTCCCATGCCCACACGGACCGCCAGCCGCTCTGGGTCGACCAGCTGGGCCACCAGGACTACCACCCGGCCCTAGCGCGCCGCGGCGGGGCCTCGACCCGCGCGGCAATGCTGGGCGAGAAGCTGGCGGACAACCTGGCCCTGCGGTGGCACCAGTCGGCCAGCTCGACGGAGAGGTACGCCCGGCACGCCGAGTACGTCGCAGAGGTAGGCAAGCTGAGCCCGAGGGTCATGCAGTTCGGTCGAGAGGTGGGCGCCAAGACGGCCGACCTGCTGCGGGGCCGGGCGCCGCTGCCGCCGCCGCCGCGGGCTCGCGCGCCGCCTTCCGCTCTGGGCGGTGCTGGCCGGGCGGCGACGCCGGCTGCGCGGCCGAGGCCTTGACCAACGCGGCCGTGCGGCGGCGCTGGCGCGCCGCGCTGCGGGCGGCCCTCGCTGGCTCCCCGAGATACCAAGTGTACCTGGACCTTTTCAGTGGCACTGGCAAGGTCGCGAGCTGGCTGGAGCGAAAGTCAGGCTACGCGGTCCGGCGGATCGACGTGGCCGCCCATCCCGCCTTCGACCTCTCGCGGCGTGTGTGCGGCACCATCGTGACAGGCTGGCTGAGGTCCCGGGTCGTGCGAGGCGTCATGTGCGCACCGCCTTGCAGCACTTGGCCCCAGGCCTCGCGACATTTTTACCGCTCGCCCTATGCCTCGAACGGCCTGCCCGGCCTACAGGACAAAGCTGCTGCAAGGCTGTGCATAGCCAATGCCACTCTCCATTTTGCCACGAGGACTGGTCTCGAATGCAAGCGTCTCGGGACCCCTTTCTTGCTCGAGAACCCTCGATCGTCTATGATGTGGTTGCGCCCTCGCATGTTGCTTGCTTCCCGCTCCTCCTGTAAAGGCGCCAATGTAGATGTCTGTCAGCACGGCACCAGACGGAGAAAAGCAACTCGTTTCCCCAGATGGTGCACTTGCGCCCCGCCCCAGCCCCTGCTGCGCAGGTGCCAAGGGCGAGGCGGTCTCTGCAGCAATACCCATCTCAAGCACATTTCATTGGAAGGCGGGGGGCCTGGTGGCAAACGATGGACAGCCATCGCTGAGCCGTGCCGCTGGCCTCTGGATCCACCGCTCTGCCGAGCGTCGTCTGTCTATCCGTCTTGCTAACTTCGTTTCTCGTTAATGTGCACCTCCGCCTACGTACACGATCTGTGTTGCTGGGATGGCGGCTGCCAGGCATCCACTATGGGCTATGGGCTTCGTTTTCTGTTGAATGCTCGGCCTCGATCGCGAAGCCCCTCGAGGCCGTCAGGCAATTGACCTCGCTCTCACCAGATCTGCGCTCTGGCATGAAATAGATCGGGCGGTGCATTGCAACGTTTTCCAAACAGCTGTGCACGCCCTAAATGCAAGCCGCCTGCAGATGGGATGGGCCCCGACGTGTCCGTTCCATCGCCGTCTTTGCTCAAGTCCCCCTCCTCTTCTCCTCCTCCACCGTCATGTTTGCGCGCACGTGCCGTTGGCCTCGTTTTCTGTTGAATGCTCGGCCTCGATCGCGAAGCCCTCCGAGGCCGTTTGGCAATTGCCCTCGCTCTCACCAGATCTGCGCTCTGGCAAGAAATAGATCGGGCGGTGCATATATATATATATATATATATATATAGATATCCATTATCGCTCCTGTTGTTTTTTTAGGGGCTGCGCCCAATAGGTCAGGAATATGTGCCCCCCAGAGGGGGTACGATCGAAGACGAAGAGGGCGGGTATCGGGGGGGTGGGATCTACGTGGTGAGGTACGCGCGAGCAGGTAAGAGCGAACAGTCTCAATATGATTGCTGATGATGATGATGATGATGATGATGATGATGCGATGCGTTGTGTTGCTGTTGTCGTCCCCCCCCCGCGACCCGCCCCGCGACCCATTCGCCCGCCCCCATCACTCTCATCCGCAACTGGGGGTTGCCACACTCTTGGCATTCATGCTGCCATGTTTTGCTCTTCTGCTCCAGCGCGCCCTCGCGAAGCGCAGCCTGACATCCGCGACCCGGGGCGGCAGCTCTGGACGGAAGGTTCTGCAGGGGCGGGCACGGAAGGCGCGCAGAGGGAGGGCGGGCGCGCCGCGGGAGGCGACGGCCGGGGCCCGACGGGGGCGCGCCGCGCGCGGGGAGGGGCGAGGACGAGGCCCCCGCGCGTGGGCTGATGAAGCTACGAGCGCGGCGCCGAGCTTGTCGGCCGAGGCACACCTGCCCCCCTTCGGGGTGCTCCTTCCGGCCGTGGAACGCGAGGGGAAGTGGCGCTGCTGCGCGCGTCGAACGGCCATGGCGCCGCGCATGCACTTTGAAGGGTGCCCTGCCCTCCTTGCCCCCTCTCTCTCTTTATGTCTTCTCTTTTCTTTCTTTATTACCTACAGAACTCCACTCCCGGGCCACATTCTGAATGCCCGGAGCCAACTGTAAGCCACTTAGTGGTCTTCGAGTTCCCAGAACTCCATTCCCGGGCCACAGTCTGAATGCCCGGAGCCAACTGTAGGCCACTTCGTGCTCTTCGAGTTCCCAGAACCCCATTCCCGGGCCACATTTTGAATGCCCGGAGCCAACTGTAGGCCACTTCGTGGTCTTCGAGTCCCAGAACTCCATTCCCGGGCCACATTTTGAATGCCCGGAGCCAACTGTAGGCCACTTCGTGCTCTTCGACTTCCCAGAACTCCATTCCCGGGCCACATTTTGAATTGCTGAGGCAGGGCTGATTGCTGAGGCTGAGGCAGGCTAAGATGAGGCAGGCTGAACGGTGAGGCCGTGGCTGAAGGAGACTGAGGCTAGGCAGACTGAGGCTGGAAGCAGGCTGAGGCTGAGCTGTTGCAGGCTGAGGCATGAGGATGAGCAGGATGAGGCTTGAGGAAGGCTGAGGCTGGGAGCTGAGGCTGATGCAGGCTGCAGGGGGGGGGGGGGGGGGGTCGAGGCACCGCTGTGGGATTGATGCCGAGGCTGAAGGCAGAATGCTAGGCTGAGGCTGAAGCAGGCATGAGGCTGAGGCTGAGGCAGAGGCTAAGGCTGAGGCAGTGCTGAGCAGGCTGATTGATGAGGCAGCTGAGGCTGAGGCTGAGGCTGATGCAGGCTGAGGCTGAAGCAGCCTGAGGCTGACGCCGAGGCTGAAGGCAGACTGAGGCTGAGGCTGAAGCAGGCTGAGGCTGAGGCTGAGGCAGGCTGAGGCTGAGGCAGGCTGAGGCTGAGGCTGAGGCAGGCTGAGGCTGAGGCTGAGGCAGGCTGAGGCTGAAAGTGAGGCTGAGGCTGAAACTGAGGCTGAGGCTGAGGCAGGCTGAGGCAGACGCTGAGGCAGGCTGATGCTGAGGCAGGCTGAGGCTGAGGCTGAGGCCGAGGCTGCAGGCAGACTGAGGCTGAAGCTGAAGCAGGCTGAGGCTGAGGCTGAGGCTGAGGCTGAGGCTGAGGTTGAGGTTGAGGCTGAGGCAGGCTGATGCTGAGGCTGGCTAAGGCTGAGGCTGAGGCTGATGCAGGCTGAGGCTGAGGCAGGCTGAGGCTGAGGCCGAGGCCGACGGCAGACTGAGGCTGAGGCTGAAGCAGGCTGAGGCTGAGGCAGAGGCTGACGCTGAGGCTGAGGCTAAGGCAGGCTGATGCTGAGTCAGGCTGAGGCTGAGGCTGAGGCTGATGCAGGGTGAGGCTGAGGCAGCCTGAGGCTGAGGCCGAGGCCGACGGCAGACTGAGGCTGAGGCTGAAGCAGGCTGAGGCTGAGGCAGAGGCTGACGCTGAGCTGAGGCTGAGGCAGGCTGATGATGTGTCAGGCCTGAGGCTGAGGCTGAGGCTGATGCACAGTTTTTGTCAGAGTGAGGCTGTGGGGCTAGGCCTTGAGGCTGAGGCCGAGGCTGAAGGCAGACTGAGGCTGAGGCTGAAGCAGGCTGAGGCTGAGGCTGAGGCAGGCTGAGGCTGAGGCAGGCTGAGGCTAAGCTGAGGCAGGCTGAGGCTGAGGCAGGCTGAGGCTGAGGCAGGCTGAGGCTGAGGCTGAGGCAGGCTGAGGCTGAGGCTGTGACTGCGACTGCCGTTGCCGCTGCGACTGTCATCGCGAATGCGACTACGACTGCGAGTACAGCAGAATTCTACAACTGGATTTTCATCTGAATCTTAAGGGGAATGCTTTCAGATATGCTTCTACACATCGCTGTTAGGTTGCTTTGCCGGGATAATATGTATCTGTGTTTCCCAAACAGCTTGCTGAACGGGGTGCTGTTGTGGTAGAAACTAACTCCGGCCGAGGGAAGTCGGAGCAGAGACATCCTCACACAAATTTTATGGTTTTGGCCGTTTCGCTTGAGACATCCTCACAACTCTCGTTTCTGAGTTGGCCGGGATTGGCCGTTTCGCCTGAGACATCCTCGAAAAGTTGCGCTCCAGGACGCCGCGCGAGAGGTGGTCCGGGCCGTTTCGCCTGAGACATCCTCAAAAAGTTGCGCTCCGGGATGCCGTGCGAGAGGTGGTCCGGGCCGTTTCGCCTGAGACATCCTCAAAAAGTTGCGCTCCGGGACGCCGCGCGAGAGGTGGTCCGGGCCGAGGTGCCGTGCGAGAGGTGGTCCGGGCCGTTTCGCCTGAGACATCCTCGAAAAGTTGCGCTCCGGGACGCCGCGCGAGAGGTGGTCCAGGCCGTTTCGCTTGAGACATCCTCGAAATGCGCTCCGGGACGCCGCGCGAGAGGTGGTTCGGGCCGTTTCGCTTGAGACATCCTCGAAACTCTGAGCCCCGAGGTGCCGTGCGAGAGGTGGTCCGGGCCGTTTCGCCTGAGACATCCTGGAAATTCTGAGCTCTGCGATGCCTTGCGCGAGGTGGTCCGGCCCATTTCGCCTGAGACATCCTCGAAACTCTGACTTCGGAGATGCCGCGCGAGAGGGGGTCAGGCCCGTTTCGCCTGAGACATGCTCGAACTTCTGAGCTCTGAGATGCCCTGCGCGAGGTGGTCCGGCCCGTCTCGCCTGATACATCCTTGCCACTCTGAGCTCTGAGATGCCGTGCGCAAGGTGGTCCGGTCAGTTTCGCACAAGACATTCTCGCAACTCTGAGCTCTCAGATGCTGCGCGAGAGGTGGTCCAGCCTGGGTGCCCAGAAGACCACATGTGACATATCCTCCATGGGACCCTGCGAGCCTCAGGAGGCCCCAGAGAGGTCCAGGAGGCCGCAGGACGCCCAGGACAGGCCCCAGGGGCCCCAGGAGATTCCCAGGAGGCTCCCAGGAGGCCCCAGGAGGCCCTCTATCAGAACGTGTTAAGTTAATACACATCCGGTGTCGATTCGTTGATTTTTCCTGCTCTTGTGCCCCCCCTCCATTTGGAGAGGTCCAAGCGGCCACAGGTTAGATATCCCCCCTGGGAGCACCAAGAGCCTTCAGGAAACCTCAGGTGGAGTTCAGGAGGCCACAGGAGACCCAGGAGGAAGCTCCAGGAGGTCCCCAGGAGGCCCCAGGAGGCACCAGGAGGCCGCAGGACGCCCAGGACAGGTCCCAGGGGTCCCAGGAGGCACCAGGAGGCCGCAGGATTCCCAGGAGGCTCCCAGGAGGCCCCAGGAGGCTGCCTATTCGTTGATTTTTCCTGCTCTTGTGCCCCCCCCCCCCCTCCATTTGGAGAGGCCCAAATGGCCACAGGTTAGATATCCCGGCTGGAAGCCCCAAGAGGCTTCAGGAAGCCCCAGGTGGGGTCCAGGAGGCCACAGGAGGCCCAGGAGGAAGCCCCAGGAGGTCACAGGAGGTCCCAGGAGGCCCCAGGAGGCCCCCGCAACTCGGAGCTCTGAGACGCCGCGCTCGAGGTGGTCCGGCCCGTTTCGCCTGAGACTTCCTCGCACCACGTTTCGCCAGAGACATCGTCGCAACTCTGGGGTCCGAGATGCCGCGCGCGAGGTGGTCCAGCCCGTTACGCTGGACACATGCTCGCAACTCTAGGCTCCGAGATGCCGTTCGGGATGAAGAGGAGGTGGAGGAGGAGGAGGAGGAGGAGGAGGAGGAGGAGGAGGAGATGGAAGGGAGAAGGAGGAGGCGGATGATGTGCATGAGGGAGCAGGCAGGAGGAGGGGGAGGCCCCAGAGAGCTCCAGGAGGCCGCAGGACGCCCAGGACAGGCCCCAGGGGTCCCCAGGAGATTCCTAGGAGGCTCCCAGGAGGCCCCAGGAGGCCGCCTATCAGAACGTGTCAAGTTAATACACATCCGGTGTCGATTCGTTGATTCTTCCTGCTCTTGTGCCCCCCCCTCCATTTGGAGAGGCCCAAACGGCCACAGGTTTGATATCCATCCCTGGGAGACCCCAAGAGGCGTCAGGAAACCCCAGGTGGAGTTCAGGAGGCCACAGGAGGCCCAGGAGGAAGCCCCAGGAGGTCCCCAGGAGGCCCCAGGAGGCACCAGGAGGCCCCCGCAACTCGGAGCTCTGAGACGCCGCGCTCGAGGTGGTCCGGCCCGTTTCGCCTGAGACTTCCTCGCAGCACGTTTGCCCGAGACATCGTCGCAACTCTGGGGTCCGAGATGCCGCGCGCGAGGTGGTCCAGCCCGTTACGCTGGACACATGCTCACAACTCTAGGCTCCGAGATGCTGTTCGGGATGAAGAGGAGGTCGAGGAGGAGGAGGAGGAGGAGGAGAAGGAGGAGGAGATGGAAGGGAGAAGGAGGAGGCGGATGATGTGCATGAGGGAGCAGGCAGGAGGAGGGGGAGGAGGGGGAGGAATAGGAGGAGGAGGAGGAGGAGGAGGAGGAGGAGGAGGAGGAGGGAGAAGGAAAGGAGTTGCAGGAGAGGACCAAACGGGAAGCGAGTGCGATGTGGACTTGTCAAAACGTGTGCGAAAGATTGTCCGGCCCGTTTCGTTTGAGACATCCCTCCAATACTGAGCTCCAAGATGTCGCTCGCGAGGTGGTCCGGCCCGTTTCGATTGAGCCATCCTCGCAATGCGAGGCTCGAAGATGGTGCGCGCGAGATGGTCTGGCCCATTCTGCCCGAGACGTTTCGTAGCACAGGAGCTCCAATCACAACCTCTCTCATTCCTTCTCCCGCCTCCCTCTTCCCACTTCCCGCCTGGTTCCTCTTCCCTCCTCCCTCCTCCCGCCTCCCGCCT
>CAUYUJ010017982.1:455412-535412 GCA_963575745.1 Prorocentrum cordatum | reverse complement strand
GACGCAGGCGGTAACTTAATTTTTCTGCAAGCTGAAAACGCACAACACCTAAGTCAGGCCAGTGGCGCGGCATTCGCAGACAGCACCCGCCTCTGCTGCAAGGGCAGCAGCCTCGCCCACGACGGCAAAGCCGCCCACTCGTGCGCCGTGGGCTCCGCGACAGTGGCCGCCCCCACGGCCAGGCCATCGTCGTGCAAGGCTGTCGCGACCTCCTCGGGGATGGAGGAGGAGGAGGAGGAGGAGGAGGAGGAGGCGGAGGAGGAGGAGGAAAGGGGGGAGAGGAGGAGGAGGAGGAGGAGGAGGAGGAGGAGGAGGAGGAGGAGGAGGAGGGGAGGAGGAGGAGGAGGAGGAGGAGGAGGGAGGAGGAGGAGGAGGAGGAGGAGGAGGGAGGAGGAGGAGGAGGAGGAGGAGGAGGAGGAGGAGGAGGAGGAGGAGGAGGAGGAGGAGGAGGAGGAGGAGGAGGAGGAGGAGGAGGAGGAGGAGGAGGAGGCGGAGGAGGAGGAGGAGGAGGAGGAGGGAGGAGGAGGAGGAGGAGGAGGAGGAGGAGGAGGAGGAGGAGGAGGAGGGAGGAGGAGGAGGAGGAGGAGGAGGAGGAGGAGGAGGAGGAGGAGGAGGGGAGGAGGAGGAGGAGGAGGAGGAGGAGGAGGAGGAGGGGAGGAGGAGGAGGAGGAGGAGGAGGAGGAGGAGGAGGAGGAGGAGGAGGAGGAGGAGGAGGGAGGAGGAGGAGGAGGAGGAGGAGGAGGAGGAGGAGGAGGAGGAGGAGGAGGAGGAGGAGGAGGAGGAGGAGGAGGAGGAGGAGGAGGAGGAGGAGGAGCGGCGCATCAGGGCCAGGAACCCCTCCACGCCTGCTGCCGCGGCGCCGCCGCCCGCGGGGCGGGGCTGCGGCGCGGCGCCCGGCGCCCCAGTGGCGAGCGCCGTGGCGGTGCTAACGAGCCACTGGCACCAGTGCGCCCAACACGGCGGCACGGTGCGCAGCTCCTGCTTGGTCAGCGGCCTGCCGTTGGCGGTGAACTGCTCAGAACGGTCTTGCAAGTGAGTGATGTCCCCGGCGGAAACACCACCGCGCGGCGTCCACAACCCTTCGAGCTTCGATGTCACTGCGACCCCGCGAGCCCACTTCGAATCAGACTTGCCGTCGTGAAATCGCCGAGGCACCTGCACTTCCATACAGCTGGCCGCTGAACAACTTGAGCTGCACGGAATACGGGATCGTCGGCCGTTGTTCCGGTTGGGTGCCCTTTTCCAAGCAGGAGAACTCGTCCAGGTAGAGGAATCGCTAGTTGGGCTTCTTCAATTTCGCCTAAGGCGTCGTCGCACCGACTGCCGGTTTATGCAGGACGTTCCCTCGCCGGAACACCACTTCGATCGGGTCTAGCATGTTCTTCGGCGTGTTGCTGGCCATGGCGATGAGGGGCGCCCGCGTGGTCTTGCTGGGCTCCTGGGTGATGACCCTCGCCATGCAGTGCGCCAGCTGGCCCTCATGGATGGACCATCGTGTGTCTCAAGAAGAACGAGCGCCCCGCCTCCTGCCAGAGGCAGCGGCCCCCATGGCACTGGCAAGACTCCTGGGCCACGCGGGTGATCAGACTCCAGTCGCTCTCGAGCTCCTTTGCCGCTGCCTCTGGCGTGTTGCCCCACGCCCTCGCTTCCGCGAGAAGGGCGTCCAGCTGCCCCTGCCTGCAGGGCCGAGAACGAGCCTCTGAAGATCCCCCGTGCCTCCGGGAAGGCCCCAGATGCTCTGTCTGGACCTCAGGGAGATGACAAAGCCTCGGGGGGGCGGCCCGAACTGTTAGGAGAGGCCCCCAAGTCTTCTGGGTTTACCGCGGGGCTCTAGCGCCAAGGTTTGGGGTCTCAGGGGCGCGGGCGTTCCCTCGCTCCCTGCGCCTGCCGTCCACCCACCGCTGCATCTCGGCGCTGCCCTTCTGTTGCACGTGCGTCATCACGGCGTTACGGGTCCGGAGTACCTCGCTGACTGCCAAAGCCTTGAAGTCCAAGCCCGTGAACTTGACTTTTCCCTGTAGGCACCTGGCTGCAAGGCCGCCGCGGCAGCCTAGTGCCCCGTCCTCCCCCGCCGCCTCTTCGCGGCGCCCGCGCCCCAGGGCTCCCGGCTGGCCGCGCACAAGTCGAGCGGTGCCCCCGCTCGCGTGTCTACACCAAGGGCTTGTCGTCGACCTGCAATCTCCAGGCCGTCGTGACCACGCCGCACCGGGCCGCGCTCCACAGTGCCACGTGCGAGGAGCTCCAGCGCGACGCCGGCTCCGGGCGGGCTCGCAAGGAGTCCTCTACGGGGCAGGGGGGGGGGGGCCTTGCTGGTGCAGCGCAGGGGCGCGCGGAGGTGGCGCGGCTCCTCGAGGAACGCCTCGGAGGCGGATAGACCTCCTGCCCTGATCCGTCGATTAAGGAACTGGCCGTTTTCTGTTCGCGAGGGGGCGTTGCGGCCGTCGTTTTTGCGGGCCCAGGCCCGTCGGTTTCGGTCCCCGGCCGGTTTTTATCGAAGGGGGGGTTTGCTAAAGGGAGGTTTGTCCACCACCGAACACCACCACCGACTCGATGCCGACGGGCTCGAGGGCGGGCCTGCCGCCCTTGCAAGGCGACGCCAGGGGCGAGGCTCGGCGAGGGTGCTTCGGATGAACGAGATGTCGCTGGGCATGGTGCCCAGGGTCTCGCGGGCTCGGGGTGGCCAATGGCGGAGCACAGCATGAGCGTTGACGGTTCCTGTCGAACGTCTTCCTCCCGGGGCTGTCTCACCCCGGTCGACTGCACAGGGTTGGTCACGGCGTCCAGGATAGCATCCCGAATCTGCTCTCGCGAGACCTCCCCCAGGGTCCTCAGGGGGGCGCCGCCGCTGGCGGCCGCGGCCTCGGCGGTCTCTGGGAGCGTCGCCGCGAAATAAACCAGGGAGACCTACTGCCGAGGCTTCGAGCCTATTGGCGCGTCCCAGCGTGTGCCAACCGGACCAGCGGCCGCCGCTGCAGGCGCGCCCCCCAAGGCGCAGTTCTTGCACCGCGGCGCGGACGATCTCCCCGACCTCGTCCCGCTTGTCGCACTGGTGGCCGCCAGGGTGCAAGCCCAGGTGAACCGCCACCTTCAGGCTGACGGCCGCCAGCTCGACGCCCTGGAGCAGGGCCCTCGAAGCCTCGTCCAGCTGCGCCCGCGTCGGCGCCGCCGCCGCTGCCACTCCCCCGAACGGCCGCAGCCGTGCGGGCCTGCGGGCCAAATGGCAACGGCGATGGCGCCCCGCGCCTGCGACTTCCGACAGGGCCCGCCCGCGCCCGCCCGCAGCCCGCGCACGCGGCCTGTGCCAGCGACCTGAGCCCGCGGCCCGGGCCCGCGCCCCGCGCCCGCGCCTTCATCCTGGAGGACGCGGGGGAGAAGGGCCAGCGTAAACCCAACAGCCGTCGACGATGCTGGAATAACCCCCCGTCCAAGCTCCCGATCCCTAGGCCCCCACAACGGGCCACTTCCCATGAGGGAGCTGCCCCGTTGGAAGACATCCGTTTGAAGACCCTGGAACATGCCAAAACATTGTTCTCGGGATTCCAACGCCGCGGACCAACCTGACTGCTGCGTGTTCGAAGGAAAAGGAATGGTGGAGGAGGAGGAAGAAGAGGCTCGATGCATTGTTTCGCTATCTTCGGCTTCTGGATGCACGCGTCCCCGAGGACAGTCGAAAAGCGATCCAGGGATGTTTGGGCCGCCGGTGGGACTTTATCGCACTTCCGAGGGCTCCCCGCACCGCCGCGTGGCACTCTGACACATTCCGCGCCGTCGTCGGGGGCCCCAGGATGGGGCGGGGGTCTCCACGGGAGCCCCTCAGAGGCCCAGCTGGCTCCTCTTGCAATCAGACCCCCCTCGCGGCCCCTTGCGTCTCAGGCAGGCGACCCCAGCCCGGCCAGGCTGGAGCGGCCGTGCCCTCTCGGGGCTGGCTCACCGAACTGAACTGGCTGGATTGGCTGCGCTGGGCCCCCGGCCCAGCCAGCCCAGCTGGGCCTCCCAGAGCCAGCTGGGCCCCGGACTCCGGAGAGCTGGGTAGCTGGGGCTCGGCCTTAGCCAGTGTCTCATTCAGATCCCAGTGCCACACCAGGGCCTGACCCAGTGCCTAACCTCGGGAACCTTTTAAATGTTCACAAACAACGCCCTGGCAATTCCTCAAACACCCTTATGCGCTTGGAATTCATGTGCTTGGAAAACGTGAGGGCCTTGTTTGTGTAAATGTATAGGGTTCGAGAGGTTAGGCATTGGGTTAGGCATTGGTCAGGCATTGGTTAAGCAATGGCATCGGGGCAAGGCACTGGCGACGCCCGAGCCCCAGCCACCCAACTCTCCAAAGCCCAGCCTGGCTGGCTCAGAAGGGCGCCGACTTTCGATACTTCCTCACAACCGCGGGGCCGCCGCTCGAGACATCCTCACAACCGCGGGGCCGCTGCTCGAGGCGCCCTCGCAGCCGTGGCGCCGCCGCTCGAGGCGCCCTCGCAGCCGTGGCGCCGCCGCTCGAGGCATCCTCGCAGCCGTGGCGCCGCCGCTCGAGGCACCCTCGCAACCGCAGCGCCGCCGCTCGAGGCATCCTCGCAACCGCAGCGCCGCCGCTCGAGACAGGGGGCCCGCGAGGGCCCCGCGGAGCTCGCGGCCAGGGCGCAGGGCAACCGCGGCGAGCCACGGCGAGTTGCGCGGGGAGCTTCCACTTCCACGAAGATAGGTCAGACAGGCACAGGGCGCCCGACGGAGGTGAATCACAGAGAGGCCCACGGGGCCCAGGGGGGGCCCGCAGATTTGCGGGGGGCCCAGCGCAATTCAGCGTGGCTCGCGGGAAGGGGCGGCGGATGCGACGGCAGCGATTGCGGTGCCAGGCCCCGCCCCCCCCTGGCCCCGTGCCCTCGTCAGCCCTGGCCCGCGCGCTCGCTGGCTCAACTTTCTGGCGGTGGCCCACGCTCTGGCGCAGAGCGGATCGGCTCCCCGCTCGGAGGAGGGGGGCAGTTGCCTTAGAACGGCCGCCGCGAGGCGCCTGCGGGGGAAATTTGGGCGCCCGCGCGCGCAAGCTCGAGGTGTCTGATTCTCGATTTGGCCACCCGCGGCCACAACCAGGCGCTGACAGCGCTTGTTCGTGCTCCCGATGCTCTGGCTTGCCATGTCCGAGGGGATGCCCATGGCCGTGCGCTTCAGGCGCCGGACGAAAAGCCGCCCGCATCGCTTGCCCGAGGGACAGGTGCGCCCCCGCGCGCACGCGTGCACTTGTGGACCTCCCGCCACAGCCAGTAGTCGCAGACGTTCAGCTGCGGGCTGTGGGCCGGGATTTCAAAGGGCTGGATGCCCGCGCGCCCGCCCCTTCGCGGCCCCCCCCCCCTGCTGGCCTTTAACCCGTCTGGGTCGTTACCCCCGAGGGCGCGGAAACGCCTCGCCCCCTGGTGCGTTGCCCGCGGCGCCCCCTGCATGGGGCCCTCGTAGATGCGCGCAGCCCCCGACGCGTTCCAATTCCTCTGGATCTCCTCCCAAAGCAACACCTTGCCGTTGCCGACGCCAGCCAAAACGTGCACCCCCTTCGCGCCCGTGTTGTGCTTGAGCTTAGGGTTGGGCATCGCGTAGCTGGCGTTGAGGCTTTGGCCCGCGCGGCGGATGACACCCCGAGTGCCCGACTGGGCCATGTAGCGGCGGGCCCTACCGGTCAGCAAGACGGGGGAGAACTCCACATCGGTGTGCATGAGCACGTGCGATTGCCATTAAGACGCGGGCTTGTTCTGGTACCTCTCGCCGAAGTCGCGGCGGTCTTGGATGTCCTGCTCCGTCAGCAAAGGCTCGTGGCGCATGCCGTAGAAGCGGTAACATTTCTCGTGGCGTCTGTGTGCAATCGTTGTTTCCGACGCCTTGCATCGAGAGTTGGTCTTCAGTATGTGCCATGCCACCTCGTACTCCCCGTTGGCTTTCTTGAGCAACCTCTCCTAGTGGCTGATTATATTGGCCACTTGCGGTTCGCTGTGCATGTTCTTGGGGCCAATGGTCTTTGTCTTGGAAATTGTGTGTTGGCGAAGCGGGTGATGGCAGACTTGTCACGGTAAAGCTTCTCCGCGATGGCATTGGGCGCTATGTCGCCGTCGGTGTCCAATTGCTGGGCCAAGCGAACCTCGTCCGTGGACGTCGGCGCCCCGGGCATGGTTGGGAGACACGGGAGCGGCGCGGAACTCCTAGGCAGGGCGGTGCCACGCACGCGGGTCTGAGCGAACCAATGGATGCGCCGAGCTGTCGGGGTCGCCTGCAACATAGGCAAATGGAGGGCATCCGCAACATCGATGCCCTTCAATCCCACCCCTCTCCACTGCCTCGTTGGCTGCCTGGTTGGTTGCCTCGTCGGCTGTCTTGTTGGCTGCTCCGTTGGCTGCCCCAACTGCAGCCTCGCCTGCGGCCTCGTCGGGTGAGAGCAGCGCCCCCTGATGGATCCCGCGTGCGCGCGCCCGTCGGCGGATGCCCTAGCAGCCCCCGGGTCGGATTGCAGGATTGGCCACTCTGCACTTGGCTCGGGAGACCACCAGCACCGATTCCGAGGCGCGGCGGGGCCGCGCACGCGTGTCTGAAGGAAGGGGCTGCTACGCGGAAGTATTGGAGACGCTTCAGCGCAAACCCGCAGAAGGCATTTGGACAATGAGTGCCTGGCACAGCCGCCCCTCTTCATAGCCTCGCTGGCTACCTCGTTTGCTGCCTCGTTGGCTGTGTCGTTGTTCGCCTCGTATGCTGCCTTGTCGGCTGCCTGGTTTGCTGCCGAGTTGGCTGCCTCGTTGTTTGCCGCGCTTGTTGCCTTGTGAGATGCCTCGTTTGCTGCCTGGTTGGCGGCCTTGAGGGTTGCTCCGTTTGCTGCCTTGATGGTGGCCTCGTTGGCTGCCTGGTTGGCTGCCTCTCGCGCTGCCTTGTCGACTGCCTCATTGCCGGCATCGTGGGCCACTTTGGCGGTGACTTCGCGGGCTGCAGTGGCAGGAACCCTCGGCCCGCGAACTTTCCCCCAACTTGGCCATGGTCCGCCCTGGTGTTCCCGATGTATTTATAAATCGGCACAGCCCCGTGGAGACGGAGTCCGTCTCCGCGAGCTCCGCGGGAACGTTTCGGCGCCGACGCAAGCCATGGTTCCTCCTAGAAGCATCCAGCCCCCCGAAGGTTCTGGGGGAGTAGTAAAAGTGATCCTCTCCGCCTCATCATAATCTTGCTGCTCTCACTGCCTGCCTTGCAATGTACTGTCTGTGCTATGATGCGGCACTGTTCCGCAGCTGTTCAGTGCTCAAGAGAGAAAAGGAGCGCGCCTGCCTGCGTCCGTCGCGCGTCGTTGGTCGTCGGCCGGCCGGCCTCCCCCCTTCCTACTCTTGGGTACTATTGCTTAACGGTATCTCTGTCCTATCATTGATGTCTCTCCCTGAGTCTTCCACCGCTGAGCAGAGAGAACATGGGACCTTAATTCCTTTGTCATCTTATCCCGATTCTCAGAGGAAAGATTGGCTATCAGCCGAAACCCGCGACCAAGTCGCATCAGGGATGAGCTATGATGAGACAGACGTATTGCCCGCCAGAGACGAGTTCACGACGCAAGTTGCACAACGTGACGGGCAAGTATCACAGGACGGCGGCCCGGGGTGGGACCGCATTCCCTCTTCTTCTATCGCCACCCGTGTCTCTAGGGGCAGGAGTAGGGGAGAGATTTGTAGATTTGTCCAGAGACGGTTCTCTTTCTCGGATTTCGATCGGAGGTCGTGAGCAGACCCCAGATCCGGCCAGGCGAGACGGCGCAACAGCAAAGATCAGACGAGGAGCTTTCTCGAGATCGTCAGTAGCCGTATCTTCGGAAACGATGAACTCCAGCCCGATTGCTACGCGGACTGTTGTACCGGTCGCTGGCCAAGCCAGTGGGCCAGGAGATGATGAGGGGCCCAGCGGTTTATACCCCGCCATCCCAGACGGATGGGGAAACGCACAAAGGGCTCAACCCATCCCAATAGCGTTGAATGGACAGACAGGCCAGGACAGTCACGAACAAATTGATGATGGAAATGATATTGACTCCATGGAGAATGACATCGAGTATGCCAATTATCAGGTGTCAATCGGTCGAGATTTGTCCTCAATAATGGATGCTGACCATCCCGTCCAAGACGAGAGGTGGTCCCCCGGGCAAGAGACGATTGATTACGATCAGGTAGAAGCCCTTGGGGCAGCATTCGCAATACCAGATTCGGACATTGAGATAAGCGACCTGACGCCCCAGGCGATCGAGGTAGAAACCGACTGTCCAACACAAGCGAAGCATGACCGGGAGATCACAGGACGAACACCCGCCCCTCATCTAAAGAAGCAAAGGAACGAGGATTATGTTTTGAACGACTCCCCGCTTCCAGAGGGATTTCATCGGACTGCCGTCGCCCCAGGCGATTGGCAACCGTCGATACCCATAGTAGTTGAGGACGATGAAATGATTGAACCCCCAGCTTCGCTTAATGAGTTGATACGACAGGACGAAAGGGATGAGGAACTTCGAGAGGTGCCAAAGCCGCCACAGAATACATACCCGTGTCCCAGGTCGAACGCCTCGAATCGTTGAAGACTCAAGATACCCAGATCTGGAGCTCGATCTACATCGAGGAGCAACAGCACAATATCGATGCGCGAAACATGCTGGAACCATGGCCCTAACAGTCCGCCTCAGGCGGAGAACAGATGCCCGGGGAAGGCCCACAAGCCTGAAGGAGCCGGTTGACGTCCAGTATGTAGATATTGCTCAGACGTGTGTACTAATTGTAGCAATCAATGGTTATGTGGGGACTGCGTGCCGATGGAAGAGCACAATTGCACTCCAGGCGATGCAAGACCAGGCTAGATATGTTGAGGCCAAAACCCAGCAATAATTTTTGGCCCGCGACGCTCAAAGAGCAGAGAAAGCCCGACTGGATAGAGAAGAGATGCAGGCAGTCGTTGAGGATTTTTCGGAAGACGTTCGAGGCTGAGAGGCTCGCTATGGCCCAGGCGGTCAGAAAGCGAGAACAAGAACTGCTGGAACAAATGCCATGCCAGACCACGGCCGCCAAGCGGATCGTGGAAGCAGAAGCTGGGAACATATATGCCGAAATTATTGCCTCCGAAAGACAGGCCGTAATAACGGCAAATAGTCGATCTGTCGAAGCCAACACAGTGTCCGCAGCTGTTGTGGTGGCAAGAATAGAAGGAGAGAGGATCGCCACAGCTAGGGCAGTTCAAGAGCAGCAGGAGCTCCAAGAACAACTTCGAACTACCAAGCTGGAGGCGGCCAACACACAAATTGTAGCTGCGATGATAGCTGACCAGAATAACCAATATCGAGAAGAGCTCAAGTCACATGAGAACGCCAGAGCGTCTCTCCAGCGTATGCAATTGAGCGACAGTTCGCGCCCAACGGCCAAGCCGGCTGGGATGAGCAGGCGACCGTCGCCGGCGGCCCAGCCGTCCGGCGCAGCGCCCGTTCCGGCCCAGTCTGATTTGATGACTGTAGCGAGCGCGGCACCGTCAACATTGCAGGTAAGGGCTGCGCCGCAGCCACAGCCTGCAAAACGGGACGATGAAGAGAGTTGCTCAATTTGTGACAACCCGAAGGTAGGTTATTGCGCCACTTGTGGACGACCGAGTTGCAAAGACCACTTTGATGTGAGTGCGAAGCGGTGTTCTGCATGCACTCAAAAGAAGAGTTTGCCGGCAGAGCTGGAGAAGTGGAATGAGCAAAGGCGGCAACACAGCGCTAGTCGCGAATTTCGGGCTCAACAGCAGAAGCTCCTTGACGAATGCAACGCTGACAAGACAAATAGCATGCGAACGATGGAGCAGGCTGGAGAGCAGATTGGACTGAGCTCGGAAAGGTCAGCAGTCAACATCCGAGAGGGAGATGAGGCCCTGACTAACGTAGCTACATTGGAGAAAGGAGTGATGAAGCTCAAAGCTATCATCACCAAGCCATATCCGTATAGTGAAAAGGGACAGGAAAGGGAGTGCCCACGTTAAATTCATTCGATATGCCTTTACTTTCACAAGAAACGCCTGTGAAGCCTGTTACGCGACGCAACTTTATTGTCCCCGGCCCCGCAATCGAAGGTCCGGCCAAGCCGAGTACCTCTGAGAGTGGTCTACCAATAAATACGAAACTGGCAGGTACCAATGAAGATGCTGGTTTTGTCAATTACCATCCATTCTCCAGGGGCGGACCTGCGAGACCGCCAGCGGCCAAGCCGTCTGGCGGGGCGGGACAAGACAAAGATGGCAGGAGTGACGCGCTGGGCACTGAAATTATGTCGACGCGTAACGACGCTATCTGCGATAGGTCAGACAAGCCGCCTCCAGGGAGTCCGGGGGGACCGGGATCCTCAGATGGTGGAGGCGGTCGTGGCGGCGGACCTCAGGGTCCAGGAGGGCCACGTGACGCAGGAGGCCTCGATGAGAGCACCCCGCTAGGCAAGTGGAGGCAGGTTGGAAACAATCAGAAAGTTGAACTGATGGACATTCCCGATGTTACAAAGATACGGGAGTGGCAGATGCATGCGATCCGCGCGATCGCTGGATCATCTCCAGAGATCCAACTCGCACGGCGATGGATCACGGAAGCCATGCACCTTGCGGAAGACGATGAACAACTTAAAGACCCAGGCCGCTTCCAACGTCTTGACATGATGATCGCCGCAAGTTTGATTGAAGTTCAACCACATGCGCAACAATCGTAACCTGCCCAGTCACCACTTACATCCCCTTCAGCAAATCATTCGAATGGAGTGCGCGGATCAGAATCAAGAGAGACTTCTGACGGGACGTGAGATGGTACGAGCCATTTGCCATTGGTGTTCTGTTAGATCTGAGTTAGGGCAACATCGCATTTCGCATGATATTTTCAAGGTAGTCATTGGCCCTAGCAAGCCCGACGCTGATCTATACCATTTTTGTAATGAGTGGACAGATGTTTACCAGCAGCTCTATGGCGCCCGACCCCCGTCCGATGAGATGAGAGCTTCGATTCATGCACACTTCATCGAGCAATGCAGGAAACCTAAGAAGTTAGATTTCGCTTGTCAACTTTAGGACTTATCCAAAGATAGATTGGGAGAGGGTGTGAAAACTTACGAATGGCTTATGGAGCAAATCGAAGCGATGATGTTGCGCGACAAAGAAGAGTGGAACATAAGCGTGCACAAGAGTACTTTGAATCAGCGTTCAAGACAAACGAGATTGGGCGGAGGTGGAAGCAACTGCTATGACAACCGACGGAATGCTAGCGGCAAAGCCGCTCCGGCAGAGGTGGCGGCACGTCTTGGGAAACCCACGGACGTGATGAAGAATGGCCTGACTAAGGGCGAGACGACGTGCAAGTTTGTACGCAAAGGTCAAACCTGCCCGAATGCGGGTCAAGGATGCCATGTCAATCATAAGATGCCCAAATCTGCCGCACCGGCTCAGCCGGCTGCGGGTAATAAGTCAGATGCCGCTCCGGCTCAGAACAAGAATCCCAGAGGGAGATCTGAAAAAAACCCGAAGGCCGAGGCCGAAAGGGACGGAGCCGATCACAGACTCCGGCGGGTGGCCGCGGAAAAGCATCGCAACAACGGAACAGGAGTCAGTCCAACCGTTCGCGCGGAAAGGAGAGTACGCTACCATGCGATGCTTATTCGCGCGGCCCCAAAAATTGCCGCGGCCCTGAGGACGGTTGTTACAGAGCGCACAGAGGTTTGACCGATGCAGAAAAGCTCAAGCGAGATAACTATGAACAAGCGAAGCTTGATGCTGGACAATCTCTGGGGTATGAGCGAACAGTTAAACAAGCCAACGCCGCATCTGCCAACGTCTCCCCCGCTGCTGGTACTAGTGGATCCAGGGCCTCTAGTAACAATTCAGAGAAGCGCAAGAAAAACGGAGACAGAAACAAAGGCAAGGGCAAAGGTAAAGATATGAACTGTCGCTCTTACAGGGAAACAGGTAAATGCACGCGTTGGAACGATTGTTGGTTCGCCGAGACCACGACTGGCCACCCGTGACATTGGCTCCGCACTGGCGGCCCAGCCGTCAGTGTCGGAAGAATGATTGACATAATTGTGTTAAGGATGCTTTCCTTTATCTTCCTCGCTCGGTGGATGCGGCAGTGTCCGCGTCGGTCAAACCGAACGCGGGGGGAGAGGAGGGTATCCATTGACCTAGTCAGCTTGGGTGCCATTGCGTGCCCCGCCCTGTTAGCTCGGGGCTTTCCTGGGCAGGCGCAGGCTGGCCTTCATGTTTCAAAGGCCTTTATAGTTTCTAGCGAAGGAGGAGACAGGAATCCCTCCTGCGGAACGTTTCACCACGAATGTCAGGAGCAAGCGAAGAATATTGTAAACTTCCTGGCAAACTTCCTGCATCCTCTTTCCCGGGACGCTATCAAGCTGTACTGGAGCGCCCCTCCTAGTAAAAGCTGCATCCGATCTCAGATGAAGGATCGACGCAAGTTCCGAGTCCGATTTCACCCCTCTACTGAGGGGCCCGCCATCACTTGGAGGAAGGCGCGTCGCCACGACCTAAAAGAGTTGCCCTCGAGCGAGAAAGACAGGTGGAAGTTCCCAGGAGAGATGCGCCGACAGATGTCTACTCAGTCGAGGGCGTCTGATGCGGAGGCTCTGATCAGGGCGTCAGACCTACAAGATGAAGTCTGGCACCTCTGGTTGAGAACCCAGGAGGGGGAAGAGGGCCCACGCGGCACAGCCGCTGCGGGATGCACAGACAGGGGTGCTGCGTATCTTGGAGCCCTGAGCTTTATTATTGATACAGGGTGTGGGTACAACCTCATAACGACAAAGTGCCTTAAAAGTGCAGGTGCAATGAGATTGAGTCGAAATCTTCCGCAGTCGATCATCATTCTGAATACTGCCGGGGGAGAGTCAAAAGCCCTCGGTTCAGTTCGCATCGCATGCCCCAAGTTTAAGGGTAGTAGTTTTAGCGCTCTGGTCATGCCGGAGACCCCGTGCGTGATCTCGGTGGGAGAGCTGCGCATGGATCGCGGCTTTAGTTTCTCCTGGCCAGCAGGTCAAAGGCCCTACTTACTGATGCCCAACGGCCAAAGAGTGGACCTGGCCGTTGAGGGCAAGATACCGCACTTGACCCTTTCAGGCAAAGAGGCGCTGGGTCGGTGGATGTGCGGTTGCCGCTGGGGAGAGTGAACCTCCCGAGCGGTGGTGTTGCGCGACGCCAGGCGCCAAGACATTCCTGGGGAGTGCGGAATCAGCGGGGGGCCCTCCGCCCCGCGCTGTTCAGACTCGCGTGACCATAGACCTGCATACACATGAGCTGATTGGTAACAACAGCTACGATGACGGACGGCCGACTGGGATCGCGCCCGTTTTTCCGTTCTCTGTAGACTCTGCGGATACCATCACCTACTTCTACTATTCGCCGCGCAAGGCTAGCGAATGCTGTTGGAGTCGGGCGCCGACTGGTATCGCTGCCTCTGAATGTCTTTCAACCTTGCCCTGCCACGGTCAAGCCGTTGGTCAGAGCAACGAGGAGCCCAGCAAAGCCAAGGCCTGCGCAGCCGCATATAAAAGCCCTTGTTGGCATGGGGTTTCAGGATATCTCCCCTATGACATGGATCGAGGGTTGGATTCCGATGCGTGCGACGCGGCCCCCGGGCCCGAGGAGGGGGAAGTTGGAGACGCTGGCGGCGTCGACTTGGTCGACATCGACGCACCGCCAGAACCAGACCCAGACGATGCAGAGGTTGAGGTGTCGGGTTCCTTTGCCGTTCGGCTCAAAACGGCCGCAGCCTCCCTGCCGCATCTCCTAACTCACACTCCCAAGAACCCATATTGCTCAGTTTGCAATTGGGCCAAGGCTGTTAGAAAACAGCAGCGCAAAGCGCGAAACAAAGGGCTGAAGGTTCCCCGCCCATACGCTAACCCCACTTCGTTCGGACACCTGACGACGATGGACCATTGGTTTGCGATGGATGAACTCTCGCGGGGGCTCCACGATGAGACCGTTTGCGTGGCATTTCGCGACCGAGCAGCGGATTTCCTTGCCGCTCAGGATGCGCACGACAAGTGCGCGGTTCATGTTTTTTGTGTGAACCTCAAAGCCCCGGGGGAAAAGTTAGAGCATTGTTGCACTGATGGCGCGCGTGAGCTTGCAAGGGCATGTTACGAGCTCAAGATTGCGCATGATCCTACCATCCCAGGAAACAGAAAACAAAACGCTGTCGCAGAGCGCGCGAACGGCGCGGTACAGATGGGGGCCAGGGCGCTGCTCATGCAGGCTGGTCTCCCGCCACCATATTGGACATACGCCGTCAGATATATTTATCTCTGCTACAATACTAGGACACCTGAAGAAGGGAAGTCCAGCTGGGAACGTCGTTTCGGACACGCGTTCGATGCCCCGTTTCTTCCTTTTGGGTCCCTCGTACGCTATGCACCCCCGCCAGAGTCTAGATTTAGAACAGCCAAGACTGGAGGTACGATGATCCCAGGGGTATACCTGGGGTATGTGCACAACGCGGGGGGCATGGTTGGTCCAGAGAGCTACGTCGCGCCGTTGAGACAACTGGACGGGCTTAATATGGAGTCGGGGCGCACGCCCGAGGGCAAGCGACCCGCCATAGAGAAGTCTGATCAAGTATACAGTAACATGTTGGACGGCACTGCGGAAAATCAATCTCTTCAGTTTCCCCTGAGAAAGGCGTACGAGCAGGCAATGACCGAGGTGCGTTCCGTCACAATGCCGCCTGAAGGAGAGGCCGCGGCCGCCCCAGACGGGCCGCGACAGGCGGCGGGAATGCGACCGGACAATCTGTTTGGCGCAGATGAGCCCGCCATTATCACGACACCGCCTCCTCGAGAAGGCGAGGGCGCCCCACTCCGAGACTCCGAGGCCGATTCCGATGATGACGACGGTCCGGGGGGTCTATGCGTGGATGACGAGCCTGTGATAATTGATGGTCGGGGCCCCCAGCGAGACTCTCACCCATACGAAGACAAAGACAAGAAGTTGGGTCTCACACACATTGAGTACCGCTTGGATCGACAATCGAACTTCTCAGCGGCCAAGCCGCGAGAGAGGGTCCCAGGGAAAGGTCAACTTCTTGCTCGTACAACACAGAGCCTTGATGCGATGGAATATTTTGAGGACAGGCGCATCGTCGTCGGTCTAACGAAAGAGGCATTAACACAAAAGCTCCCGTTGACAGGTCGTCGGAAAACGCGCAGCATACGAGTTGTACTCTAGTATGACCCTGACTATGTCCCTGTGACCCGGATATGGGTTACTGATCCAGATCCTAAATACGGTGCGCAGCGGTTAAAGAGATTGCCGGAGTCCACCAACCCTGGAATTCATCCCGGACGCCGGTTCAACATGAATCAAGCCCAACGTAGGCAGGCCGTTGAACAATACAAGGCTGAGAAGAGAGGATTTTTCTGTATAGAAGACCCAGGTCCTTGTCTTGGCCTCCTGCGTGACATTGGCTTGGACGCGGATGATCCACCGACTCCGCCCGACCCCGCAGTGGCTCAGCCATCTGCGGTTCCTTCAGTCCCTGAGGAGACTGCTGCCTATCTTGCGACACATCCTAAGGCGAGAAGAGCCGCGCCGTGGGTTGCTGAGCGGCTTCGTCGATTGGAGGCACAGGGCGGCCAAGCCGCAGCCGTGGCAGCCGAGTCCTCTGAGGGCAATAATTCCGACGAGTGCCTTTCGGACGACGAGGATGTTTCGTGGAAGCAAGCATGGCACGGTGGTACCATAGCACGCGACGGGGCCCCCTGCGGCCCAGCCGGCAGGGGCCCGTTATCCGATGATGACTCTGAGGAAACATCAGAGGCAAGCCTGACCTCGAGTCCGGCGGCCGCCGCGTCGCGGCGAAGCGTGCCTCGGATGCCGCTACAGAGCAGTTCGGCCTCAGGTCCCAGTCATCGCGAAAAAGAGATATTTGTTTGTGGGTATTTTTACAGCCCTTTTACATATGTCACCTCGGTTGTTGACGAGCCATTCCAACTTCCTAATGAATGGCAACATGCCAAAGTTGACGCCGCCGTGGCTAAATCCGTTTCCAAAGATGAGGCTAAGGTGAATCAAGACGCCCAGGCCGCCTTGAGAAAATAATGGAATAGGTTGCGAGACATTGGCACTTGGAACGAGAAACGCGTCACAAAATATTCCGACGTCGTAGCAGAACTCAATGGGCAGACCGCTTGTTTTGGCCGTTTATTTGCAATCCTTGTAGAGAAAAACTCAGAGCTGCCACTCGGACACAAAGATCGGAAATTCCTGACGCTTCGCGCATCCCCACCAGCCCATCCTAGACCAGGCGCTCGAACGAAGAGCGCCGATGATCGGCAGCTGTTCTCCTCCCCCTCGTCCTCCTCCTCCGCCTTCTCCTCCTCCTCTTCTCCTCCTCCTCCCTCACCTCCTGCTGCTGATCCTCCTCCTCCTCTTCCTCCTCCTCTTCCTCTTCCCTGGTGGCGTCTTGGAAATATCCTCGAACGTTTTGGTGGGCTCTCGGGCCTTGCGGGCGGGCGGGCGGCGCTCCGCCCGCCCGCGCGCAGGGCCCGCGAGCGGGTCCAAGACGTCTCTCGGAGCCATCTTGGAGGAGATCGATCAACGAAGGGGGTGTCCTAAATTTCAGCCCCCCCCCCCCCCCCTCCCCCCCCTCAGGAGCCGCGATCCCTCGTGAGGGGTGTCGAATTTTAGCCCTCCCAGGGGTCGATCTTGGGCGCTCCGAGCGCCCCCCCCCCCCCCCCTGTCCAGGTCAGTGGGGAGGGGGTAGGGGGAGGGGCAAACCCCTCCCCGAAGGGGGAGAAGGATGGGTGGAAGAGGAAACGCTCTAAACCACCGACGCCCTAAAGGGCTGGTGGGATACAAAGGGCGAGTGGTTTTCGACGGTTCGAGTGCAAGGGATCAGAATAAGGATGTAGCGTTGTTCCAAGAACTTTCCAGCTGCCCTGCTACAATGCAGGCCAGCAAAGCAGCTGACACTTACGGACTGTTTGAAGGCCTTGGTATTGAACAAGCGGATGCCCGCCAAGCTTATACTCAGTCAAAGTTGGGCGGCGCCCGTACATGGGCATTTCTACCCCGTGATGAATGGCCTAAAGAATGTTCGCATATGCGCAATCCCGCATGCCCATTATATCGGCCATTGCATGGGCACCCCGATTCGGGAGGACGGCAAAAGGATTTGTAATGTGCAGCCCGTGGCGCAGTTGTGTGTGTGTTTTTTTTTCCTGATATTTTACGCTGGCGATTTAAAGTTGCCTGGCCCTGCGGACAAGCTTGCCGAAGGGTGGAAGTTGCTGCAAGCCCCCTTTGACAACTGTCCTAAAGGTATAGAAATAGACCCTCCAACCGCAGTCGGACGACATTTGGGTTGTGAACACAGACTTTCTACACAGCTCGTCGAATTGCAAGGCGAGTTACCCGCGATTTTGGACCCGCCGCCTCCTAAAGCCAAGAAGACCGCCTCCGTCCAAGACGAGAGTGGCGAGGAGGAAACGGGGGGTGACTCGGCGGCCCAGCCGTCCGAGCCATACCAGCCGAGAGAACCCAGACGGGCCAGAGCGATCGAATGCGACATGACCGAATTCTTTGAATCCTGTGTAACGTGATACGCACAACTCACATATACTGATCCAGCTACATATCCCGCTGCGAGCACCCCATTCGGCCCTGAACCCATTGTTTTCGAAGACGACCAAGGCGGCCCTAGAGGTGAAAGATGCTTCAGCGTTGCATATCAAAGTTAACGTAGGGCCCCAGATCAGGAAATCGACGTTCACGGTCTTGACGCCGCAGCGGCTAGCCTCGATGACCCTGAGCCACCGACCCAGTCGGGAGTGCCCCAGCCCGCAGCGGCGAAAGTCTTGATGCAGATCTTTTACGGTGCAAGAATGGCTCGATACGACCTGCTCCGTGCAGTGTGTCACAACGGCCAGCTGCATTACCAACTGGACAGAGCAACAAGACATGGATCTCTTCCGCCTCATCTGTTTCATCAAGTGCACATCTCACTACCGCATGTCCTCATGGGTAGGTGATAAAATGGAGGATGTCTTGTTAAAGCATTACTCTGACGCGGACCGGGCCAGTGACATCATAACACATTGGAGCACAAGCGCCAGTTATCAAGCAATCTGGGGCCCATATACTAGAGCTGGGCAGTCTATAGGATCACAGCGTCAGACGTGCGTTTCCCATAGCACTCTCGAGGCAGAAATTGTGGCTGCCGACCTTGCAATAAGAAAAGAGCTGCCTGCAGCGCTCCCACTGTGAGACATTGCTTGGGAAGGGAAATACGTTGTTTATTCCTAGAAGATAACCGGGCAGCGCGCGCAGCCATCGAAGCTGGAGGTCCCGTGAAGCTAATGCACTTACCGAGAACACATCGCATTGACGCTGCAGCTGTCTCTGAACAGTTTTCTCTGGGCATTGTCGAACTTCAGTATGAAAGGGCCCAAAACGAAGCTGCAGACATCGGAACAAAGAGGTTCACAGACCCTTTGGCTTGGGTTAAAGTTTTGTACCTTGTCAACATTGTGACTCCTAAATTCTGGACCGCCAAGCGGTGCGAGGACTACCTGGATTCGACGTTTTCAGACGGACTTCCCCTGAAGCCCAGGGGGATTTTGAAGCCCCGCTTAGGCCCGAGCTCGGCTTCGCGGAGAGGAGCTGTTATACCTAGCAAAAATATGAATAAGAAGAAGAAGCGCCCCAATAAGGGTAAGCCCGCCGTGCGTTCTTCAACGCCAACAAGTGCCTCAACGGCGCCCGGCGGTGCACAGCGCCCGGCTGGAACGGAGGCTGCCCCCGGCAAAGCCGCGGAGGCAAACGCCCCCAGCCAAGGTGTGGCGGCAAATAATGCGCCCGGCAAAGCCGCGGAAGCAGGTATAACTGCTCCTATTGTAACCGAAGAAGGTTCCAGAAGAAGCTCCGCGAAAACTAGAAAGATCGAGGAGATAACCAAGAAAAGCTCCGATCGTGAGATGAGAGCAATTTTTGACATTACCGACAGTGGGACCGAATCTGATACATCAATATTGTCAAAGACATGCGCAGATAACCTTCGAGTAAGGAGCCGGCAAAGCATAGAGAAGAAACGCCCGGCTACAATCTCCTCCTTTCTCATCTCCCACCTCTTGCTGTTGCTAATGTCCAGGATAAAACAGACGTGTGGACACAACGCCGACAGAGCTTGAAACGATGGCACTTCGTTCCTAGACTTGTCGCGTTGACGCCAGTAAGTACTGATTGCCCGATCGACCCGGACAGACTAGATGATAGGCGTCCCACCTATGCCGTTAATACCCAGCATGGTATGACTATAGACCGCGCGGATAATTGGCGCGACGAAGATAGTAAGTATCATCGCCAATGCGAGCAGAACTCGAATGGCGATTCCAGCGATGGCGACTATCGTCCAAATAGGTGGACTGGATGGGCAGAATTCTGGATCCGGGAAGATTGCGCCCCGGCCACACAGTGGACCGGGGAGAGACTCTTGTTAGAATACTGTTGTGGTCCTCATAGTAAGATAGGAATTCCAAAGAATTTTGTTGATAACTCGTGCAAGGTAATTCGGTACACAGAGACAGAAGATATGAGGACTGATGAGGGAAGAAGGTTGGCTCTGAATGATTTTTAAATTTTCAGAAAGGAAAACGCATTACGTTATGGGGCTCTATGCCCTGTACGGGAGGTCCCCCCTGGCAGTATGTGAACGAAGCACATTATTTTCGTACCGCTAGCCATAGGGCGATGCGTAGGCTTCGTGGTATTAGGACAGATTTCGGATATCTGTTTTAGAATTTCCGAGAGATTGCCCGTGCTGTGCACAGAACGGGGGGCGCCGTTTGCATTGAGTGGCCGACTCAGTGTGATTATTGGAGGGATTCGCAGGTCAAAGAGTTCATGAGAGAGTTAGAGTTTGTCAAGACGGCGCTGCATGGATGCGCGTACGGATTGAGGGACAGCAAGGGTAAGTTCATGAAAAAGCCGTGGACGATAGCATCCACGTCTCCCGACGTGACAGAGGGACTCGAGCGCAGATGCGATGGCACACACGAACATGTTGAGGTGAGAGGACGTGGGTGCAAGCTTGCTGAGGATTATGCTGGCGCTTTTGCAAAACAAGTTCATATTGTTGTTGCGCGTGCTGCGGAGCGCATGTCGTCTTCTCGTCGTCGTCCCTTCCTATCATCTGACTTAGTATGTGCCGCTGCCGTTTTGTCTCCAGAGCTCGCGCGGGCCCCCCTGCGGCCGGCCCCCCCTCGGATCGCGTCGCCGCCTCGTTGCGGCTGCGCGAACTTTGCCTGCCGCGGCCCCCGCGCGCCCGAGAGATCACAGACCAAACCCACGCGCCAACCGCCGGGAGTCCCAGCGGCCAAGCCGCCGGGGGAGGACGCGGCTTCGGTTTGCTCGGATGACATTATAGACGAACTCGCTCCCGAGTCGCTTGAGAAGGGAGATCCCCAGGCTGAGCCCGAAGCAAAGGCTCTTCCGAACCCAATTCGAGAGGCTACCCCACCGGCCCAGCCGAGCGGGGATGCCTCCCCCCCGGCCAAGCCGGCTGGGGAAGAGGCTAATCCTTTTAGCCCAAGCGGTGTCGCGATGAATGAAGGCATCGAAATGGAGAGTGGTGCAATGATCTACGCAGAAGAGGTCTCAGCTCGCGAAAGAGCTGCTGAATAAGCCATCCAAAACAGTCAATCTGCCAAGAGGGTAGCCATCTCCGATCAAGGAGATGAGAAGGAGAAATCCATCTTCCGTTGCTTCCCTGATAAAAAGAGAAAATGGTCCAGGCCTAATCTCACGGGGACCATCAAGCTTGTTAGCAAACAGGGATGGAGTTGGCGTTTCACGATGTGGAGACATAACATCTTACACAGACGGAACGACCAAGTCGTTACCGCATTAAAGGCTGATCTGGCCGACACATCACAGACGATCTCTGAACGACTGTTTTCTAAAGCCTCGCAAGATCCGTGGACCGCGCATTGGATTATATTTGACAGAATGGCAACATGCCGTTTTGATTGTGCCCCCCAAAAAAAATCTTGACCATGTCCCCGTGGGTACATTCTTTCAGTCGTGCCCAGATGAAATGACGAGATTGGTCTGCAGGTTGTATACAAATGCACCTGGTAAGGCACGTCGCCCCGCTCGTACTCTTGAAAAAGGAGAGGTCGTGTGTTGGGTCCCACCGCTGGCCCAGCCATGCGGCGGAAGACGATCTACGGAGACTTTGTGAGCGTCCCGATAAGGGACAAATGGACAGAAGGCGCCCCAGATTTGTGGTTCAACATTTGGGGCCCATCACCGCGAACGCCCCCCCGTGGCACAGCCATTGGGGATGGTTGGGGCACGATGTTTGCCCTGCCTGTCGTCAAGGGTTTGTCTCACACGCCAGTGCACGTTGTTGAGGAGGCTCTCACCCCTTCGGCCAGAGCAAATTACTTTGAGACCTCTCCCCAACAGGCCGCACATTGGCGCCAGGAACAACCGTCGTGGCCATGCCCATGCGATTTCGATGCTTGGCTAGCGAAGGACGGACTTGACGGCGAGACCGACATGCAATCGCAGTCGAAAAGGCCACGTTTGACCACAGAGGCACCGAACGACCCAGTCGATTCGGCGAGCCATCAGATGGTTGCTGCTATTGCTCAGCCCTCGTTGGGCAATTCTGGTGTCGGTCGACAGGTTGCCGGAGGATCATCCGCCGGGCCTGCTTCAGGTCCGGCTGCTCCGCGCGGCCCAGCCGGTGACGGAGCGGGCGGTAGCTCTCCCCCCGGCCCAGCCGGCGGTGGAGGGGCTCCGCCTGGACCGGGGGGCTCTCCTTCGGGAGGTGTTCCGCCATCAGGTAACCCCTCCGGGGGAGATGGCGGAGGCGGATCCCCTGATGCGGGATCCACCTCCGCAAGTGGCAGCCAGTATGGCCCGCCCTATTTCGGGCGGGGCCCCTGGAACGCTCTTGACTATTATCGGCTGCAGAAGAAGTTTGCGCCGCCGGATCTCAGGGCACCCCCCAACGAGTGGCAATCCAAAGTGAATGCGATTCTTCAGCTTTATGTTGATATCACAGACCCCCAGATGGCAAACTGGGCACTCAAGTTAACTTTCCTCCAGAAGTACCAGGCCATTGCGCAGATTGCCCGAGTGAACGCACATTCGTGGATTCCGTTTGTTGGCGAGGACATTGCGACCATGATGAACACGGGCAAACCAGTAACATAGTTCTCCAATCCTTTGTGCGTGATGGAGAGTGGGACATGCAGATTTTGGTATTATTCCGCCCACATTGTCTCAGATTCCACAATCTCATTTCGGGAAACGTCCAAGAAGAAGAAGCCCAGTCGTCTCCCTGAAGACCATCTGCGGGAACAGGTGCATGGCAGCTCGCAAACGATCATGAGTGGATGCATGGCTCCAGAGCTAAAGGAGGAGGCTATGGAAGTTGATTGGGCATGGCATCGTGACTGTAAGAAAGGAATTCACACGCCGATCCGTTTCATCTTCTGGAACGTTAACGACATCGCTGATGGATACGGTGATTTGATCGGAGTCGGCTCTGGAACACAGAGACCAGAGGACCCGCTTGCTTTCGCTGGAAGTCTCAGAATATTAATAGAAAGCGCGATTAAGCTGGTGGACGACGCGATCTCCCGCGCGGGGGGCGGGGCACTTGAGATCATGTATGTTGGCGGAGACCGCGCATGCTGGAGGACCAACGGATCCGGAGTGAACAAAATGCGGAACGACGTCGCCACCCTCGTCAGGGCTAAACTGAACCAACGGATTGAAGGATACGAAGCCATGGGGAGTTTCCCGCGGATAATGATTTTAGACGGTGTAAGCTTATACCGCAAATTGCGGCACAAACCAGGGGATCTTTATCATTTTGTCCGTGAGCGTGATGATTACAAACTACATAAGGGCGGGCAGATGGTGAAGGTCACCGCAGGAGAATTGTGCGCTGAGTACATGTTCAAGACTGCCAAACTTGCCGCATTGTTCTTTTGCCAACCCTCTGGCGGCTCAGCCGTCCAGGGGATCAGCATAACAAGGGCGACGAGAGCTGACGGGTACACTGCGCAAGAGGCTACCGTCGATGAGCTAGTCATGTACTGGCAAGACTGGAGCCCCGTGGAAGGCAATGTGCCCAGGTCGGTGCTCAATACACGTCCATTCGCAACAGCTTTGGATCGCGAATTGTTCCCAGCCGTCCAAGACGGATCTGGACGCGGGCCCATCCATTCATATTATTCTGAAGCGTTCATCGAATTCCTGAAACGGGGGATGGCATATGCGGACTTCTTCCCACGGCAAGATGATCATTACTTCTTGCCGCGCGGTCCGAATTTCTGTCCAGGAATGCCCCCGGAGGGGCAGCGTCTTCGATTGCCAAATGAGGGTGTACAAAACGATGTTAACATGCGCATGGCAGTCGAACGATTGACGAAGGCAGCACCTGCTAAGGCACCGAGCGGCCCAGCCGTTTCGGGTAGCGGTTCTGCACCGAGCGGCTCTGCCGCCTCGGAGAACATCACAGCACTGGGCGGCTCAGCCGTTCCTAGTGAAATTGTTGCGCCGAGCGGCCCAGCCGTCTCGGGTAGCGATTCACTCACGCGGGCGACCCAGCCGCACCGCGAACCTCCTTTGGCCCCAGCGACGGGCGCGCAAGAGGCCAAAACGCCTGGTGAGGCGGCGGGGGATTTCCTCCGCGATAAGTGCCCTGTTGGAAAATCGACAACGCTCAGTCAGAAGTACAAGTTCCCAAGACGTTTGAAGAAAAGCGCCGATCCTAACAGCAATGAGGAATGGGAATTTGATTGGCTCCACCATTTGCCATACCAGGCAACGAAGAAGTTGCCCTATAGAAGTGCGGCTGGCCAAGCACTAGTTGAATATGATTTCCTTCGACAATTTACGATAGCGAGCGATAAGCTCCGCAGAGGCATGATGCGCAATAATGAGTATCCGGGGGAGGAAGGCCACGTCGCACGGATTGCAAACGGGGAAAATCCGCCCCGCAGCAAGGAGTTCAAGATGATTCAGAGGGCCGCAAATGGACAAGCGTGGTTGGCCTTTCAGATGCTGCAGAAGTCCACGAAGTTCCCAGTCTTGGAACCCAATTATGCTGTTCCGAATTGGGCTTTTTTCTTCAAGGTAAAGGCTGACCGGTCGCGGCCGGACCCGAAAGCTACTGTCGCTGATCGCCTGAACTCGGCGAAGATGTCCACGAAGACCCACAGAGCGGGTCTTAATCCTTGCGTTCAGTTCACTCTGCCTTTCTACGTCACAGACGAAAAGCTTGCGGAGGTCCAAGACCAATCCGCAGGCTGAACTAAACAGTCCCATGGTACGCCTGTTACCTCACTTCATGCAACTTTGGAGGGCCATCAGTTGCTTCCATCTAATCCAAAATACGGAGGCAGCGTCAAGCATAACGTGATTGGAGTGTACTCCTTTCCTTGCACTGATAATCCCCAGACTCACACGGTGTACTCTGTTGCAGAGGAGACCTTTCATCTGGATTACTGCCGAGATTGTTTTCTATTCGAAAAAGCCAGTTCTCATCAAAGGAAACCCGATCAGTACGTTAGCGACCCGACGGGTGTTGTGTTGCATGAGCTTCGATTGTATCATTGGACACCAGCAGCACTTCATGTCGCGCCGGCTTACGTTTTTTGCAACATATCGCCAGACAGAACAATTGGTGTCTGGAGCAAGACTTCGGAGTTGAACGGTCTCGCGACGATGCATGGACGGCTGCCACGGACAAAGTCCGGGAGGCACAGAGAGAACGGGTCCCGAATTTGGGACCGATCGAATGGCAAAGTGGCCAGAGTCCATACTTCGACGACGATATGATCGACGACATTTGGCCGTGGCTCCGGCAGAAAGGAGTCAAACTAACCAAAATCCATCCGCTGCACAGAGATGAGGCCTCAGAGGAGTCCAAGAAGCTTGTCCAAAGTAACAAAGATGAGGAGGACAGAGCCAAGGCATCTGCTAGTGCACCAGAGCAGGCGCCGGCGGCCAAGCCGCCCGGCACATTCCGTTCGCTCGATGCCGAGAATTTCCCGAGTCTAGGGCAGCCTGCGCCTCGCACTGGGAGGGCGTTCAAGCCTCCGCCCAGCAAAGCCGTGGCGGAGGCTTGGCCTCCACTCCCCAATGCTGATGCACCTGGCAAAGTGCCGACGCCCCTTCCCCCTCCGAAGGAGTGGCCGGCAGCAGAAGGGCTGAGGGGAGTCGTTCCGAAGAAAGCCCCTCCGCCGCTCAGTGCGACGACGTCGCCTCCGGCATCGAAGCCGAACGTTGTGCGGTCGAAGGACTCACCCTTGGCGAAGGCGGATATGCCTATGAAGCCTCCGCCTCCACCTCGCCACGGTCCTGAGACACGGTTGCCGAAGCCTCCGCCGGCTAAGGTGGCTCGCCCCGACGCGGGAGCCGATAACTTATCCGCATCCCCAGTGGCGCAGCCACCGGCCAAGCGGGGAGGCGCGGAAACAGCGGGCGACTCGCCTCAAAGTGGGAAACCGAGTCTTCGCGAGCCCCCCGCAGCCGTGGCTAACCTTGCCAGGTGGAATGTTAATCGTGCTCCACAAACTGATCAAGACCAACAGAAGGCACAGCCCCCGGCTAAGGCTGCACCCAGGTGGGTGAGAGAACAGGGGCCCCCTCAGCGTGCCCAGGGCAGCGCTGGGACGGATCAGACTGCACAGGAGGATAACCTTGTCGCAGAGGTAAAAGCAGTGGAGACGGAAGCCGGAGCCGCCGAGGATGTAGGCGTTGCACGCCGCGGAGGCGGTGAGGGGCATAATGCCCCTAAGGCAGCTCCTCCGACGCAGATGGATGGAGACCCATCATCAGAGGAGTCACCTGTGCCAACAGGGACCGACGAGGCAGCTGTCATTCTCAGGATCCTCAAAGAAGTCTCTAAGATACAATTCACGGGCCAGACAGCGCGTGACGTTCTGAGAAAAGAGAAGGAGTTCTTTTACTGGTGGCGTCGAACCGCTGCCGACTGGCCACAAGAGCACGAGTACCCCGAGGATACGATATATGAAATTGCATCGTATATCGCAACAGCAAGGGGGCTCTACTTGAGGGTCAGCGAAAAAGGTAGACACGACCCGGGAAACTGCTTGTATGCTTGGAAATTTCAAGGCGCTGTTGTGAAACAGATCCGTAAACTTGTGCCAGGTTTCGCTTCCACTTCTATGTTCGCCGGCCAGAGCGAGTCGTCGCAGCCCAAGGCAGAGGGCGCAGCCGTTGTGAGCGGAAGCAGTCTTCCTACTCCACCCGCTCCTCCGTCCGGCTCAGCCGCGACAGAGAACCTTCCTCCGCCTCCGCCTGGCCCAGCCAAAGTGCAGAACAAACAGGAGAAGGAAATTGAGGCAGCGGCAGGCTCGGGCGCCGGTGCCGTGGCACCTGCTGCAACCCGAGAGCCTGCATAATCTTCGCTTAATAAAACAGAAACGTCTGAAGAGGAAGATGCATCAGGCGCCATTACCTGATGCCGCTCTAAGCGGGCATCAGGCAGCGGAGCCTACGCCCGCAGGTCAAGGGCCAGATGCCCAAGGCATTCCGGGATCCCTTGAGGCCGACAACGATCTGACCCAGGCCACTGAGCTTCCGTACCCAGCAGATCCTGAGCTCACTACCACGGAGGAAGAACATTATCGATCGGGTCCGGCATATTTCAGTTTCTTTTGCAGAGAGAATATGCCACCTGCTCCAGACAAACGGCAACGTGCGCCAACGAGCGTTTTTACACAAGAGGAAGAACAATAAATTATTGTTGGGCGTGCGAACTACTTCAAAGACAAAGAGCTCTATATTTCGCATGATGAGCGCCCTCAAGTTAACCAGCGTACACCTCCTGCTATGAGGCAGAAGATTCGAGAGGCCCATATGACTGGGCCCGTTTCTCCGCATGTCGAGGCTGTTCGCAACCAAAGGGAGAATGCGCTCAGATATGTTGCAGAGTTCGTTGAGGATCCTATATTTGCACTATTGAGCAACCTTAGCAGGGATGGCGGTACGTTTGATCAGGCGCGAGAGTTTCTCCGTGCTGAATTCCACTCCGATGATATTCCTGAAGGATTTACCCCTCAGTCCTTTAAATGCTTGAAACCATTAGTAGCTGGGGTCGATGATCCTAATAATCCGGCTGCCCTGGGCAGTACGGACTTTTGGATACCCCCAAGTTACAGAGTGCACGAGTTCGCTATGCATATCGGTAAATGCGCAGCATATATAGCGAGGCATTGCTCTGATTACGCGAGGTCCTCGGGAGGCTGGGTCTATTTTGGTGACCTGGTTGAGAAGATCGCCGAGGACGGATTCAGCTATCAGACATTGGCCCTCGCTGCACACGGCCTAGCCGCGTTGCAACCAGGGACTGTGGAGGTACTTGGGGTGTTCCCTGATGACAATGGCAGCATCGATGGAACTAAAGTCAACGAAATGTGGAAAGAATACACGGCGTGGCCCCATCAAAAGAAGGAAAGGAATGCAGTTCCAATTCCTGTTTTCTATCGAGCGTGCCAGGGACACTCCACTTGTTGCTTCCATTGCGAGGATGTATGTCCCTTATGACCCTGGCCAAGCCAGGGGTCACGGCCCTCTTCTCCATATCACCGACTCGCAGACACTGTCGGAGCCAACGGTCGGAGAAGCCCAGTTCCCAAAAAGAGACTCGGGACTTTGTCTCGAGGCAGATTACGACTTGCTGAGGCTTCTCCCGACCAAGAAGAACCCGATCATGCGAGAGGAAGATCACCTTCCTTCGTGGCTCAGCCAACGGAGGTATGGCGAGATTGCCCCCGCAAGGGAGTTTGCGGCCATGGGCAATGCTGCGCAACCAGGAGAACCGCTATCGGTCGGAGCATGGCCCGCAGAGGACACAGTCCGTCTGTGGGATCAGCTTCCGAATCACAGGGGTCCCTGGCCGTTAATGCTTGTTTTCAACGGCCGGGTTCTCGCCCGCTTTTCGTACAGGATTTGCCAGGGTGGGACTCTTGTGTCCTTTAAAGTGCCGAAGTTCACCGACATTGACAAAGCCGTCAGCCTTGTTAAAATTGGAGACCCGCAGGATCCTAGAGACAAGCATATCTCTTGGTCCTAGGGTTCAGCCATGAATGGGCGTCGCACGAGGTGGATTTTAACAACAACTCGATGCTCGGATGGATTCATACGGATGAGACGCTGTCTTTGATCCCAAACCGCATGCCCCCATTGTCACCCGATGCGCAAGAACTCGTCCAATGGTCCCATGGACGGACGACGGGCGGTTCCTGTGCGCTAATTATCACTGGGTGAGGACTGGCTTTGGGCATTGTCCCTCCTGCAGCAATCCGATCAATTACAAATACAGAGTTACCCACGATTACATGCTCCAGACATGGAACAGGGCAGTTATTCCGAGGTCCCTTGAGGGACATGGCATTTTGTTGCATGCTAATGATCCCCACGAGCTTCCTAATGATCGCGCTGGCTGGACTGGTGCGCGCGTAAGACGACAGAATAGAGCTTCTGCGGATGTGATATACAACATCAACAACAATCTGCAGCAAGAGCGCAAGTGGGCAACCATGACTCAATATTTACGATTGGCCGCTTCAGGACAAACTTTTGGAAACAGTCGGACAGGCAGTTATCCTGCCTGGATCCCAGACCACGCCGCGGCCCAGCCGCCGGCGCGCCACGGTCCTTTCTTCCAGTACCTCGAGCGTCTGAAGAGGAGATCCATTAAGTGGCTCGCACACTTGGCTGGAAGACAAAGGATAAGAGTTCCTCCGATCGCAGACTGGTGGCCATCGCTTTGGGCAGCGGACCTTGATCAGTATGCGCGCCCGGTGTCTTGCCCTGCTCGAGGCCGCTTTCGAGTGGCCAGAAGCGCCCGACGAACTTCGTGAACCAGTGGAAGGTTGGGAAAGAAGGGAGCGCACAATGATCGCTCAGAGAATCTTTGTGCCGACCCTGGAGACATTGGAAACGCAAGGGCTGGGGCAGCGCCGTGGCTGCCCGTTGAACAGGACACTGCCATGGACACCACAGGGCACAGTCCTCGTGGACGTCCACCAGTTGCCTGGGCAGATAGTTTTGTGGCACGGCCCCACCGTGTTGCACGGTCCGTTACCAGGCGCGTTAATTTGTGTTCTGACCACCGTCTGGTTTCGGGACTTCTCCAATCTGCCGCCAGTCCAACCGAAACGGCAGGTGAGGAGAACTTATGAGTGACGCTTGACTTCACTCCAGTCAGCGGGTCCAAGGCCGAGCTGATAATCAAGGGGACAATTGATCTCGACCAACTTGGCGGGTGCACATACTCACACTGCGAAGACAATTCGTTTAATATTACATTGACCCAGCCCGAAGCCAAGGCAGTGGCTGCACAGTACGTTGTGGAGTACCACAGCTTCCGCCCGGGCACAACATATCGCAACATATTACGACTGTCGGGTGAAAGGGCGCACGAAATCCCGGAGATTGTGCGGAACGTCATTGATGGGAACTGGAAAGTTCCTGTTTTGGGAGTGCAATTGGGTTCTCGTGTAATGCGCGTGGTCGCTATCATTCGTGAGATCATTAGTAGTTTCATTGCCGAGGGGCATTACATTGCGCACCCTGGGAATACCGCTCCTTCCCAGGGCGGGAGCTCAGACCGCGCTGAGGATACGCGACAGAAGGACGGATGCGCTCTTGACTGTCGCATTCGTGCTGCGGTTCACACGGATGATCTCATCGAGGAATGGGCCCGTAATTTGGGTAGACAGGTCCGCGCGGACATCCGTCGTCAGGGCGCAAAGTTGCAGGGGGCTGTTTATTGTCTCCTAGAGAACTGCGAAGACGAGGATATGAAGCTACAAGATAAGGTTGAAGGCCCCTTTCGCGCTGCGTGTGGCAGATTCGGCATCTCGGTTGCTACCGCTGCAAGAGAAATTATTCGATTCATTCGAGATCGAGGGGCGACAGTTGGTGAGAACGAAGGTGCCGCTGGGCCACCAGACAGCCAAGCTGATCTGGAGGGGCCGACAAGACCAGATGATCTGCCGAAGGCGAGACCAACTCCGCCACCTCCACCACGCAGGCCCGACGTCCAAGACGATCGGACTCGCGACGAGGTCACTGAATCTCCGTATTCTGCCAGCGGCCCAGCCGCTTCGGCAGGTGAAGAGCACTCGTGGTATTCATCGGTTGACCCACGGGATTGGTCTAGACCACCCCGCGCGCGCGATGGAGCCATGGATGTCGGCCGCGGCGCTGCTGGCTACGACCCGCAGGTCCACTACCTGCACTTCACACATGACGTCCAGGATGGATACTACGTTCATCGTGACCGCATCTGGTGGATGGCCGATAATATCTGGTTGTCACGAACGTGGCACATACTGTCTTACACGGACTACAACCGCTACTTCCCGACGAAGGGGAAAGAGTCGAATAACCAAGGCAAGCACAACAGAACAACGTATCACGCTGGCCGTGGCAAGGGATATAGATCCCGCTCGCCCCGTGGGAAAGATGGCGGACAGGGAGGCTCGTCGTCCTCGCATCCGAGGCTTCCGATTCCGCCGTCGAGAGACAGTAATCCATGGGACAATCTGAGTTAGGCCAAGCCCGCGTGACTTAGTCATTGCAGGAATAACCGATCGACAAAGTCGTATCGGTTGTTAGAGCTCTACCGATCGACAAAGTCGAATCGGCGGAGAGAGTTTATTTAATCGCTTCGCTCATTCCGCCGGCCCATATTGTCGCACCGTTGTGGGCTAGCCGAGTTTTGGGGCCTCTTGGGGGCCGTTTTGGGGCCTCTTGGGGCCTCTTTTGGGCCTCTTGGGCGCCTCTTGGGGCGTCTTGGGGGCCTCTTGGGGGCCTCTTGGGGCCTTTTTGGGGCCTCCTGGGCGCCTTCTGGGGCGGAGGGCTCGATTTTTCAGTTCTCGGTTCCCCTCTTGAGCCCCTCTTGGGCCCGTCTTGGGGCCTCTTGGTCCGTCTTGGGCGGCACTTGGGCCGTCTTGGGGGCCCTCCTGGGCCGTTCCGGGGCCGTCTTGGGAGCCTCGTGGGCCGTCTTGGAGCGGTCTTGGGGGCCTCTTGGGCCGTCTTGGAGCGTCCGGAAGCCGAAAAAGCCAGAACGCAAAAAACATAGAAAAACCAATGAAAATCAACGATTTTGGCCTCTTGGGGCCCTCTTCGGAGGCCTCTTGGAAGGCCCTTGGGGCGTCTTGGAGGCCTCTTGGGCTGTCTTGGGGCCCTGTTGGGCGTCTTCGGGCGATCTTTGGCCGTCTCGGGGCCCTCTTGGACCGTCTTGGAGGCTTCTTGGGGACCTCTTGGCCCGTCCTGGGGCCCTGTAACAGCACTCCGGCATCTCTGCCGGGACCTTGCCGGGACCTTGCCGGGGTACTTTTCGTCCGGGGACTTCCAGGGGCCGCCCCGCGCGCGCGAACTAGAAATACTGTTAACCAGGTACGCTCTACCGATCGACAAAGTCGAATCGGCGGAGAGAGTTTATTTAACTAATGGTGGGAGTCGTCGGGCCTCTTCGGCCCTCTGGTGGCCACCGTTGAGCTGTAAAACTTTTTGCGGCTGGCTCCGGTGGTTGCACATATGTACAGGCCGGGGGTGCTGTGGCTGGATGGGCCCTGCGAGGCCCGCCGCGGGGGGAGTAAATATGCTCCTCTCCGCCTCATCATAATCTTGCTGCTCTCACTGCCTGCCTTGCAATGTACTGTCTGTAGTATGATGCGGCACTGTTCCGCAGCTGTTCAGTGCTCAAGAGAGAAAAGGAACGCGCCTGCCTTCGTCCGTCGCGCGTCGTTGGTCGTCGGCCGGCCGGCCTCCTCCCTTCCTATTATTGGGTACTATTGCTTAACGGTATCTTTGTCTTATCATTGATGTCTCTCCCTGAATACTCTACCACTGAGCAAAGAGAACATGAGACCTTAATTCCTTTGTCATCTCATCCCGATTCTCAGAGGAAAGACTGGAATGGACCCAGGGCTCCCACTCTTCCCCTCCCTTGCCTATCCTCTGCACGACCTCCCTCCCCCCTCCACCCCTCACCCCAAAATCGTCGCCCCTCCGGTCCCCTCCTCCTCTTCCTCCTCCTGTTTTTCCTCCTTCTCGTCCTTCTCCTCCTCCTCCTCCTCCTCTTCCCCCTCCCTCTAGGAGCGTGGGCGATTTTGTTTTGGGACCCCCTTTGTATTCATCTAAAGATGAGATTACTATTATTGACCCGGCCTTAGATTTCATGCTCTCCACGTTCAATCACGTTCGGCCTCGTCGTCCATTTAGTTCCAGTCTGATCCATGGCATAGCTAGGGGTAGAGCTCGGGCCGTCGCTGCATCATCTGCTGTTGCTCGCCGTCTGCTCCGTGGTGTCGATGATCGTCGATTTTGATATAGTTCCCGCGTTCCAGAATAGCGCTTCTGGAGCATGGCAGCCTTTTGGACGTTGAGGATTTTGTTCTCTCTCTCTCTCTCTCTCGCTCTCCTTTTGCCTCGTGGCCGCCTCTTTTCTGTCCCTTGCTCGCTTCGTGTCCGCTCTCTCCTCGTTGGGCAGTGTCGGCTCCTCCTTCCCCTCCTCCTATTCCTCCTCATCTTCGTCGCCGTCCTCCTCCCCCCCCCCTCATCATCCGTCCTCCCCCTCCCCCTGGCCGTACTCGTCCTCGTATTCGTCCTCGTTGTGGTCGTCCTCTTGCTGGTGTGCCGTACTTCCTCGTTGTCGTCATCATCGTCGTCGTCTCCCACCTTTCGTAGTCGTCGTCATCTTCGTCGTCGTCACCCTCCTCGTCCTCCTCCTCCTCCGCCTCATTGTCCTCCTCCTCCTCCTCCTCCTCCGCGTCATCGTCCTCGTATTCGTACTCAGCATGGTCATCCTCTTGCTCGTGTTTCTGCCGTCCTCCCTCGTCGTCGTCTCTCTCCTCCTCATCCTTCTCCGCCTCGTCGTCGTCCTCCTTTTTCTCCTCCTCATTGTCCTCCTCACGTCTCCTTCCCATCCTCAATGCACCCCTCTCCCTTGCTTGATGAGGCGTTGGACGTAATATGAACACGTCAAAACTACAGCCCCAAACGGTACATCGACAACATGTTGCAACACTTGGTGGCTTCAAGAACGCACGCCATTTTTGGACTGGATGTTCGCTTCCACCCCCCTCCCCCCAAATCTCAGCATTGGCTGCAGTCTGGGTTCATCGAGGCAGCTCGGTGGTGCACCATTATGTCGAGAGCCCCTTCGGGGGGGGCCACGGGCTCTTCGCCACGTGCCCAATACTAAGATCGGAGGGGAGAGGGGGAGGACCAATGCAGTGTAGCTGACGATGCGCGGCAAAAGTGGTGCGATACTCTGTCGATCTGCGGTTGTGGCACGGCCCGCCTCCCCCCAGGGCGGGGCGCCAACAGGCAGAAAGAAGGGGGGAGAGGGAGCGGGAGGGCTTGGCATCGCTCGGACGTGTGTATATTTTTTCTCGGCGACGGCCATCGAGGACCATCCTTGATCATTTGGCGAAAAAACACGCACGAAATCAAAAAGTACACGAGGAATGGACGTCCGAGCGATGGCGAGAGGGGGAAAGGGAGGAAGTTGGGAGAAGGAGCGGGGAGAGGAGGACGCCGGGAGGGGGTGGTTGGAGAGACAGGAGCAGGGAGAAGGGGGAGGGGGGAAGGAAGGGATTGAGAAGGAAAGCGGGGAATCTAGGGGGAGGGAAGAAGGGGGAGGGGGAAGGGGGAGAAGGGGGAGGGGGGGAGGGGGGAAGGAAGGGAGAGGGAGAGAAGGGGGAGAAGGGGCAGGGGGAGGGGGGAGGGGGGAGGGGAAAAGGGGAGGGAGAAAGGGAAGGGGGGAAGGAAGGGATTGAGGGGGAGGGGGGAAGGAAGGGATTGAGAAGGATTGCTAGGTGCGCTCGCGCTACATCTGGCATCCCACCCTTCCCTCCCGTCCTTTCACTTGGCGTCGACTGCAGTCGTTTACTTTTCTCCTGGTCGGGGGTGGAGTGAGACATTGATAACTAAATTTCATGCGCAGGGACACAGATGGGACCACGGAACGCACGGGGAGGGGATCGGGAGAAATCTGGGTAGACAAAAGGCGCGATGGCACTGCCACCCGCTCAGGGTCATCCCCGAGACGCGTGCAGCCGTTCCATGATTTCGATGCGGGACATAGAGCCCATGAGCCCCGTCCCCAGAGGCATCTGGACGCTTCTGGAGGCTTTCCCAGACCCCAAGCACATACAAGCAGGCACAAGCAAATTCCATCCTCGCCAATCCCCACCACGCGATGCGCCCCCTCTCCCCCCCCCTTTCCCTCCTCTCGTGCTTTTCCCGCAGCGCACCGAGTGGGGAAGGCATAGGAGGCTGGCCTCCTCAGAAGGCGGCGGGGCTTCTCAAAACCTCTCCAGCCTTCTGAGAAGGCCGAGGAGGATGTTCAGAACTTGTGAGAAGACCCGCCGGCTCGATGGAAAACCAGCGTCACGCGTCGCCATCGGCAGAGAATGGCCGAGACGAAATCGCAACAGGACCCCCCGAGAGGTCCAAGGCGGGCCTTCTGGCCCTCAGGCGCCGTGGCCTCGCTGCCGCACGTGGGTGGGTCTCGTCCTTCGGGCCACTTCTGGTCGTCCGAGCTTTTGCCGGTGGCCCCGTGGGGTCGAAAACGGCACCCGGAGGCCGAGATCGTAGACAGAACGAGGCTCGAGATTGGCGGCGGCCGAGACGGGCGGCGGCGGCTGCGGCGGCGATGGCTGCGGCGACGACGACGTGCTGACCCGAGGAGGAGCACTCCCAGCGCAGCGCGGACGACGGGCAGACGTCGCCGACCACTGGGCTCGAGTCCAGCTACCGCGCGCTGCAGGACGCGCGCTGCACCGCGCGCGCGCCGCGGGCCAGGCGGCATGCGGCCGCGGCGTCTGCTCTCCGCTCCTGCTGCCCGTGGCGACGACGAGGTTTGCGACGACGACGACGGCGGCGACGACGGCGACGACGAGGCTCGCGGCAGTGGCAGAAGGTACTCGGAGGTGCTCAGACGTTTGTGGAGGTTCTCCGAAGGTGCCCCCCGTCCCCAGATGGCCCCGGGTGCCTCTTTGATCCCGCTCCTCGGCCACAGTTTTGTGGGCGTCGTGCAAAAATCAAGGCAGGCGTATTTTTCTAGAGATTTGGGCCTTCGGAGAAGTGTATGGGGCCCTGGGACAAGGAGTAAGACAGCCTACGACGGAAACTGGTGCCAGGAAAGGGGTCAAGTCTCGGGCACTTCGCGGATTGATCACGACGTCGGAGGTTTGGGCTTGTCCCCAGAAGACTCCAGACATTCCAACATGACGAAGGTTGGGTTCCCATCTCCTGGAAGTTGAAACCATGCGGAGGCCTCGGGGCCACTGCGCACCGCGCCCAGGGGGAGAGCGTGAACCAGTGGGGGAAGAAGGGGAGCGAGGGAGGAGGTGGGAGAAGGGAGAGAGCGGGAGGGACGAGGAGGGAGATAATCTACCTATACGACCACCCTTCGGGTGATAAGGAGGTTGTGGGGGGAGAGGGGGGGGGAACCAACACCTGACTCAATCGATCTCACTATCGATCTCACTCAACGGGACACCACGGGACACCACGGGACACTTGTCGATCTCATTATCGATCTCACGATCGATCTCACTCAACGGAACACCACGGGACACCACGGGACACCGCGGGACACCGCGGGACACCTCTCGATCTCACTGTCGGTATCACTATCGATCTCACTATCGATCTCACTATCGATATCACTCAACGGGACACCACGGAAACCACGGGATATTTGTCGATCTCACTATCGATCTCACTTTTTGGGACACCACGGGACACCTCGGGGCACCACATCGATCTCACGATCGATCTCATTATCGATCTCACTGTCGATATCTCTCAACGGGACACCACGGGGCACCACATCGATCTCACTATCGATCTCACTATCGATCTCACACCACGGGACACCTCGGGGCACCACATCGATCTCACTATCGATCTCACTATCGATCTCACCTAACGGGTACTCACTAATCAGATCCCAAATCGAGCTCAACATCACACGATATTTTCGCATCGATAGTTCACTATCGATATCTCAACTCAAAGGGACACACGGACACGCGGGAACATCCAGCGAAAGCAACACGCCGGAACGCCAGGGGATAATCATTTGCCTGAACATATTGCACACTAGAAACGGGGCGGACAACACGGGACACCGGCGGGACACCGAGGGCCACCGCCAGACGCGAGGGTAATCATTGTTTTGACTTCGCCCTAGCAGCGGCGGACACCACGGGACGCCACGGGACATCACGGGACACCGCGGGACACCGCTAGGGCCACCGCCGGACGGACGGACGGGATAGAATCATTTGTCTTGACTTCGCCCTAGCAACGGCGGGTTCATCCCTCTCGCGCGTCCACGCAATTTCGCCTCGCCCGCACGCACGACACGAATGAAACGAAACGACTTCCATGTGAGGGGCGTCTTCGCTTCGCACTGCCATCTAACCATCACCCCTAAACCTTCCGATACGATGTATCGCTCTCACTCGCCTATACATACTCCCTACCCGCCCCTCTATCACGGAAAGGTGAAAGGGGTGACGATCGACAGTGGAACGGAGAGCACCCCATAGTACCGAGGAAAACTAACGAGCATCGGGAGTTTCGTGTTCGTGCGTGCCGTGCGTGCGGGCGAGGCGAAGCTGCGTGGGCGGGCGAAAAATAAGTCTCCTGTAGCTGAGGCGCGGCCGGACCAAAAGTCTCCCTTCCGGCAACCGGTATACCTCCTCGGTTGTCACCGCCGGTTAATGCGGTGTCCTGGATGAAGATGGTTTGCTATATTTATTGAAGATTAGATGGTGATGATGATGATGGCAGCAGGGGCCGGTGATAGAGAATGGCCATGAGGTTCTCTTGATGATGAGCTGATCCCGGACTGAGCTGATAAGTATGGTGATGCTGATAGTTGCTGCTGCTGATGATTGATACGATGAGAATGATGAATGCTATGATGGTCATGCTATGTTGTTGATGATAGATGACGATGCTGAGATGTTGATTCGTGAATGAGGAAGATGATGATAGAGACTGGAGTGGGCCCGATGCATAAAGATGATGTAGTCGAGGTTGAGGAATGAGGAGAGCTGTGGATGAATACTGATGGGTTAATGTCTGCATGAGTGGTGCCCCCATGACCCCATGATGATGATGTTGATGATGATGATGGCGATGATGGTGTCCCGGTGATGATGTATTGATGGGGATGATGATGAAGTGATGATGGTGATTTTGGTGATGGTGGCCCGATGATGTTGATGTTGATGTTGATGGTGATGGTGTCCCGATGATGATGATGATGGTGACGATGATGATGGTGTCCCGATGATGCTGATGCTGATGATGATGTTGTTCATGATGATGATGGGATGATGATGGTGGTGTTCCAATGATGATGACAATGATGATGGTGTCCCGATGATGATGATGTCGATGATGATAATGGTGACGCTGATGGTGTCCCGATGATGATGATGATGATGATGATGATGGCGATGATGATGGCCATGGTGGTGATGATGATGGTGTCCCGGTGATGATGATGTTGATGATGATGCTGGTGTTGCTGCTGATGATGATGGTGTCCCGATGATGATGATGTTGATGATCATGATGGTGTTGATGGTGATGCGATGATGAAGATGATGATGATGATGATGCTGATGATGATGATGATGATGGTGTCCCGATGGTTCCCGATGATGATAATGATGGTGATGATGATGTTGTTCATGATGATGATGGTGATGATGATGGTGTCCCGATGATGATGATGATGATGATGATGATGATGATGATGATGTTGGTGCTGATGATGACGATGAGGGTGTCCCGATGAGGATTTTGTTGCTGATGAGGATGATGATGAGGTGATGATGGTGATTTGGGTGATGGTGGCCCGATATGATGATGATGCTGATGCTGAGCATAGTGATGGTGTCCCGATGATGAGGATGGTGATGATGATGATCATGGTGACGATGATGATGGTGTCCCGATGATGATGATGATGTTGATGATGATGATGATGATGATGATGGCGTCCCGGTGATGATGATGCTGATGGTGTTGTTTATGATGATGATGAGATGATGATGATGATGATGATGATGATGATGATGATGATGATGACGGTGGTGTTCGGATGATGATGATGATGGTTTCCCGATGATAATGATGTTGATGATGGCGATGGTGAAGATGATGGTATCCCGATGATTATGATGGTGCTGATGATGTTGATGATGGTGGTGATGCGGTGCTGGTGGTGATGATGGTGTCCCGATGGTGATGATGATGATGTTGATGACGTTGATGACGATGATGCTGATGATGGTGATGTCGTTGATTGTGAGATCGATTGTGATATCGACAGTGAGACCGAATGAGAGATATGTTGTGAGATCGATAGTGAGATCGATAGTGAGATCGATTGTGAGGTCGATCGTCAGATCGATTGTGAGATCGATCGGATGAAATGGATCGAGTGAGATCGATTGTGAGATCGATCGGGTGAGATCGATCGAGCGAGACCGATAGCGAGATCGATAGTGAGACCGATCGAGTGAGACGTTGTTTCCTCCCCCCCGAACCTCCTTATCACCCGAAGGGTGGTCGTATAGATCTTCTAAGTATGTACATCGGAAGTTGCGTTTTGAGATCGCAGTGGAACGGAGAGCTCCCCACCAGGACATCGGCTTCGGTTTCGTGTCGTGCGTGTGCGGGCGAGGCGAAGCTGCGTGGGCGGGCGAGGGGAATGATCCCGCCCTGACAAGGGCGAAACCGTGCTCCACGTCTCTCCTCCCCCTCGGTTGGCCCGCGGTGGCCCGGGGGTGTCCTCGGGGTGTCCCGTGGTGTCCCGTTGTGTCCCGTGGTGTCCCATTGCGCGGTGTCCCGCGGTGTCCCGTGGTGCCCCGTGGATGTCGACAGTGAGATCGATTGTGAGATCGATTAAGTGAGATCGATCGTGAAATCGGCAGTGGGGTCGATAGTGAGATCGGAAGTGGGATCAACAGTGAGGTCGATAGATAGTGATATCGGTAGATAGAGGGGTCGTTAGTGTAATCGATCGTGCTTTTCCCGTGATGTCCCGTGGTGACTCGTGGTGCCTTGTGGCTTTCTATGTTGTTCCGTGGTGTCTCGCGGTGTCTCGTGTCGATCGATCTATAGTGGGACTGGCGATGGCGGTGGTGACGGTGGTGGCATTGATTTGCCCGCGATGGCGATGGTGACGCAATCACCGATTGATAGTGGCACTGGTAGATCGATAGTGGGATCCATTGCGAGATCGATAGTGAGATCGCTATGCAAACAGTCGGATCGATTGCGCGGTGGATGCTGGGGCTCATGGATAGTGTAGTGAGGTTGGTAGATAGAGAGCGGGTCGCAACGGTGTCATTCATTTGCCTCAGCAGTGTCTTCAGGTGCTCCGTCCGATGGTGTTTCGATGGTGCCGCGATGCTGCACCAGTGCTGCCCCAGTGGTCTTACCAGCGTCGTCATCACGCATCGTCGCCGACTCGTAAGCGTATCACCCGCCTCATCGCCCCCGTGACTCATCCCTCAACCCCCCAACCCCCCAGCCGGATTTCTTTTCTTCTTTCCGCGGGGGGTCAACCTTCGCGGCGACCCGTTAAACCCGGGACCCCTGGCGGCGCATGGATTTCTTTCCTTCTTCCCCGCGCGCGTTGCCGTTGGAACCCCTGAACCCCTCCGACTACCGTACAACTCGTACTTGAGTACAACTGGTACTATCATGTCCTATATCGGACCACTACACTAAGGGTTTCGAATATATTGGGTTTCCAATATAGTGGGTTTCCAATATAGTGAGTTTCCAATATATTGCGTTTCCAATATACTGGGTTCCCAATATATAATCCCGAACCCGAGCCCAAACCTCACCGGCTGTAATTCAGTTGTTCCCGTACTAATGCAAATCCCTAGTGCAACCGCGATTAAGGTGTTGTTGCATTGCACTTACAGTCTCGGCTCTCACGCTTTTCTTCCTCTGGTTGCGCTTGGGGGGGTGGGGCCCCTCGCGCGGGCACCCCCGCGGCTGGGAGTTCATTCCTCTTCCGGAATTTGAGGGGGGGGTAACCCTCGTGCTCGAACCCCATCGCCAGGGTTTTTTTCTTTCCTCCGCGGAAACCGGACCCCCTGGGTTCTTCGGCGCGCCCCATTTTTTTTTCTTTCCGGTTGGGCCTCCATGGGTCTTAGGTTGGAGTCACCCGGGTGATCCCGCCTCGTCACCATCACAATCGTCGCAGTTTCCACCAGCTCCCCCCATCACTTCTCACACGAATGGTGGTCGTATAGGTTGTCTTATAATACCCTCCTCTACCCAATTTTAAATGAAATGTATTACTGATGAATGTATGACTGCAGGAATTTTATGAATGTTATGAATGTATGTATGTTTTATGGATGTATGTATGTATGTATTATGATGTATGTATGTATGCGAGGTGCATGCATTGTATGATGCATGGGTGTCTCTCTCTCTTTCTCTCTCTCTCTCTCTCTCTATATATATATATATATATCCCGATACACACATATATATATATATATATATATATATATATATATATCCATCACTCTACGTATACATTCTGCATGGACAACTATTCCTCCAGAGGCCCCCCACCGTACTCCCCGGCCCCGGGGCACCTGTGGGAAGAGCTCCTGGACAGCCGAAAACGCCCCCCACATCGGCCCGAGAGGCCCCCTAATTGGCCCAAGAGACTCCCAAGGCGCCCTAAGATATTTCCAACATTGCCCAAGGGCGTTCCAAGAGGATCCAAGACGGCTTCTAGACGGCCACAGAGGGCCTCAAGACGGCCCAAGAGGCCCCCCAGAGGGCTCCCAAGAGGCACAAATCGTCGCAATCCCTTAGGGCAACGTGCATTTTTAGCAGATTCGCTTCGTCGGTCCCAACAGCGTCCAAGATGACCCTAGAAGCCCCCAAGATCACCCAAGACCACCCACGGGAGGCAGAAAAGGGCCCCCAGCCGGCCCAGAAGCGCCCCAACAGGACCCCCAAGAAGGCCCGAGAGGCCCCCAGAGACTTCCAACATGCTTCCACAAGGCTCCCAGAAAGCTCCCCAGTAGGCCCCCAGAAGCGTGTTGGAGCTCTCGCGTCCACGGCCCGCACGGCGCTCCCAGAGAAGATCTCCAGGGGCTCCCGACTCACGAGCCACGCAGGGCTTCCAGAGGCCCATCAGAAAAGCACCCCGCGAGGCCCCGACGGGCACCCAAGACGACCCGAACTCACGATCCACGTCAGGGGCGTGCTGCCAAGGCGGCACGACGGCCCCAGCGGCGTGACCACGACCCCCATCGCAGTCATGTCCGCGTCCCCGCTTCATTGGGCGGCCGCCGCTTCGTCCCCCGAGACAGCTCATCTCCAACTCGCTTTCGGCCAGCAGAGGCCAGTCGGCGCCGTGAATGCCAAGGCCCCCTAACGCCCTCTCAAGTTTGAGACCCTCCTTAAAAGCTTCCAAACAACACCCAAGCCACCTCCAAAACGAGCGTACATCAGTAGGCTGCTGCTCGTCCTCCTCATTCGCTTCCTGCGCTGCATCTTCTGCTCCACCTTCTACATCGTCATCGTCGTCCACGTTGGCCTCATCGTCATCGGCTGGCTGTAAGCCAGTCGGCGCCGTGAACGCCAAGGCCCCCTGAAGCCCATTCAAGCCTGAGACCTTCTCTAAAGGTGTCCGAACAACGCCCAGGCCACCTCCAACACGAGCGGACACTAGTCATCGTCACCGTCTTCCACCGGCCACGAAATGACCAAGAGGGCCGCGAGAAGTACAAATCAACGACTCTTCCAAAACCTGTGGATGGATTCGGATTTGGCGCACGCGGCCCCAGAGGCTCCTTTTGACGGCGCAGAGGCCCCAAAGGCACGAAAGAAATTCTTGACGCTTCGCGTATCCCCACCAGCACGTCTTGGTGTGGTTGTCTTCTCGGATCATGGATACACCTTGATGTCGCTGACGCCGCGGCTCGCTGCCGCCGTCGGGATCTCGTTGGACTTACCACCCCGACCTCTGTGTTACCCGACAGGCTGGGGCTGGCGTCCTCGGTCGTTCCCTTGTCCGCTCTTGGACGTTAGAACGTTTTCGCGCCATTTTGGCTGCGCTTGGTGGTCTCGGTGCCTACCTCAGGCCTGTTGGACGCACCTGCATGCCCGTTCAGGGGCTGTCATGGCACCTGGATTGCACATTTCCCTGGACGCTGTCGTGAGCCGCCTGATCCGCGGCCCTGCGCGCGTTAGGTAATTTAGTCGCGTCCGCGGCCCGTTCGCGACCTTCCGCCGCTGGCGCTTCCGCCTGCGGCTGTAAAAAAAAAGTAGCCCCACCAGCGCCGTCAGATTCCCTGGGCAGCAGCACCCTTGTACCCCCCACCAGCCCATCCAGAAACGACGCCCAGGCGAGTAGAGGTGATCATGGAAGCGGGGCAGCATGCAGAGGAACAAGGGGCTGGGGAGGCCGTCGTACCCCAAGGGGGGGGGGGCATGGAGGAGGAGTCGGAGGCGGAAGAGGAGGAGGATGATGAGGGTGGGGAGGGAGGAATGAGGAGGAGGAGGAGGAGGAGGAGGAGGAATAGGCGGATGATGATGTTGATGTTGATATTGATGATGCTGATGATGACGATGATGGTGGTGGTCTTGACGATGGTGATGGTGATGGTGATGATGATGATGGTGATGATAAGGGGGAGGAGGAGGAGGAGGAAAAGGGCGATCAGAAGAGTCAAAGGCCTCTTGAATGCCTCGCGGAGTCTCTTGGGATGTCTCTTGGGATACTCTTTGAGGTCTCTTGGGGCGTCTTGGGGGCCTCTTGGCGGTCCCGGGAACTTCTTGGACCGTCTTGGGTGCCTCGGGGGAGCCTCTTGGGGCCTCTTGGGGGCCTCTTGGGGGTATTTTGGGGGACTCTTGGAGGCCTCTTGGGGCCTCCTGGTCGCCTCTTGGGGCCTCCTGGGCGCCTCTTGAGGCCCTCTTGGGGCGCTCTTGGGAGCCTTGGGAGCGCTTTTGGGGCCAGCTTGGAGGTGATCGATCAAAGGAAGGGGGTCCCTCAATTAGCCCCCCCCCTCGGGAGCTTCTCAAATCTGCCAAAACCATAGTAAAACCTATGATTTTGGCTTCCTCGCCGAGGCCGTTTTGGACGCTCCAACTACCAGCGAAAACCCCCGTCCAGGTCCAGGGGAGGGGGTTAGGGGGAGGGGTAAACCCCTCCCCGAAGGGGAAGAAGGAGGGGTGGAAGAGGAAATTCCCTAAACCACCTACGCCCAGAGGGCTGGTGGGATTTTGAAGCTTCGACAGCCACAATGAACTTTTCATTGCGTGCCCCTCTTCTCACGTTGGGCTCGCCACCCCTTCTCCGAGCGATGACCTTCACCCCCCTCGCGGTCAACAGCGTCGCCCCTTTGTCGCACCGACCCCTGCCCCTCTCCGACGACCCTCGCATCCACCCCGCTCCCAATGCCCGCTGTTTCCACTCGCGCCCATTGTTATAGTTTTTCGACCTCGTGACCTTCACCCACCTCGCGGTCATCACATCAGTTCTCTTGCTGCCGGAAGCGCATTCCGTCATGATTTTTCCCCTTTCTGGCGACTGCGGTACCGTGTGTCTCGTCGTGCCCGTCCTCCTCGTCGTTCTCGTCCTCTTCCTATTCTTCGTCCCCGCCGTCCTAGCTGCCGTTCATTATTTTCTGTGCTTACTCCGTTGACGCTCGTGGCATTGCTCCTTGAGCGTCATGACCGCAACCCCCCCTCGTGGTCACCAGTTCTTCCCACTTCGCATGTGTTACCTTGGTCCCGTCACGCCGATGCCATTTCTCCCCAACCAAGACATGCCAGCGGCCCGTTCCGGGATGATGACTGTGACCCCCTCTCGTGGTCACCATCCACTTTCACCAGTCACCCAGCCACCGAGTGGTTGGGAGCGCATGGACGCAGGACCAGGACTGAAACGAAGCGATGCGAGCCTTCAAACCTCGTGTGAGCGTGTGTCGTTGGAAGTCGGTTTTCTTGATTCCCATATCCCAATATAATTCAAGCGCCTTCCGATTTCAATAATCGATATGCTTTCGCTATGCGTTGTTATTTGTTGGGAGCGCCTAAACCCAATATTCTTTCGCCGCCTCCTTACTTCATGTGTTATATTTGCTTATTCCCCACATGCTTCGTGGGGTTCTGGTTTTCTTCCCTGCCGCGCCGCACCCGCGACACACACCTCACTCTTCGTACAGCACAGCTCAGCACAGCACATCACAGCACAGCACAGCACAGCTCAGCTCAGCACAGTACACAGCTCAGCTCAGCTCAGCACACAGCACAGCTCAGCACAGCTCAGCACAGCCCAGCACGGCTCAGCTCAGCACAGCACAGCACAGCTCGTGGCACTGGCGCAAAGCCTAGCAAGCGTGGCACTTTCTCGACACCACAGGGGGTGCGCAGGGGGTGGTCTCTCAGCTCGGTCGCTATCCACGACACTGGCGCAACGCCTAGTAGGCGTGGCACTTTCTCGACACCACACGGGGTGCGCAGGGGGTGGTCTCTCAGCTCGGCCGCTATCCACGACACTGGCGCAAAGCCTAGCAGGCGTGGCACTCTCTCGACACCACAGGGGGTGGGCAGGGGGTGGTCTCTCAGCTCGGCCGCTATCCACGACACTGGCGAAAAGGCTAGCAGGCGTGGCACTTTCTTTCTCGACACCACAGGGGAGGTGGCCTTGCGGCGTCTCAGTCGGCCGCTATCCACGACAATGGCGCAAAGCACTAGCAGCGCGTGGCAATTTTCTCCTCCCACGGGCGTGGGCAGGGGGTGGTCTCTCAGCTCGCCGCTATCCACGAAACCTGGCGCGCCAAAGCCTAGCAGGCGTGGCACTTCCGACAACCAAGGGGGTTAGTGCGCAGGGGGTGGTCTCTCAGCTCGGCCGCTATCCACGACACTGGCGCAAAGGCTAGCAGGCGTGGCACATTCTCGACACCACCGGGGGTGCGCAGGGGGGTGGTCTCTCAGCTCGGTCGCTATCCACGACACTGGCGCGAAGCCTAGTAGGCGTGGCACTTTCTCGACTCCACAGGGGGTGCGCAGGGGGTGGTCTCTCAGCTCGGCCGCTATCCACGACACTGGCGCAAAAGGCTAGCAGGCGTCGCACTTTCTCGACACTCTCAGCTCGGCCGCTATCCACGACACTGGCGCAAAGCCTAGCAGGCGTCGCACTTTCTCGACACCAAAGGGGGTGGGCAGGGGGTGGTCTCTCAGCTCGGCCGCTAAAAATCCACGACATGGCGCAAAGCCTAGCAGGCGGGCATGTTCTCGACACCACGACGACTGCGACACGGGGCGTGGTCTTGAAGGCCGATACTTACCCACGAAACTTGGGCGCAAAGCTTAGGCCGGGCGTGGCACCTTCGACACCAGAAGGGGTGGGCAGGGGGTGCGTCTTCAGCTCGCCGCTACCCCACGACACTGGCGCAAAGCCTAGTATAGGCGTGAGCCACTTTCGCGACACCAAGGGGGTGGCAGGGGGTGGTCTATCTGCACCGCAGGTCCCGATCCCAACGACAACTGGCGCTAAAGGCTTAGGAGGCGTGAACTTTCTCGACAACCCACAGGACACAGATCAGAACCGTCAGCACAGCCAGCACGCTCAGTCAGACACAGCACAGCACAGCTCGTGGCCAATGGGCAGAGCATAAGCAGGCGTGGCACTTTCTCGACACCAAAGGGGGTGGGCAGGGGGTGGTCTCTCAGCTCGGCCGCTATCCACGACGCTGGCGCAAAGGCTAGCAAGCGTGGCAGTTTCTCGACACCACAGGGGGTGCGCAGGGGGTGGTCTCTCAGCTCGGCCGCTATCCACGACACTGGCGCAAAGGCTAGCAGGCGTGGCACTTCCTCGACACCACACGAGGTGCGCAGGGGGTGGTCTCTCAGCTCAGCCGCTCTCCACGACACTGGCGCAAAGCCTAGCAGGGGCGTGGCACTTTCTCGACCCACAGGGGGTGCGCAGGGGGTGGTCTCTCAGCTCGGCCGCTATCCACGACACTGGCGCAAAGGCTAGCAGGCGTCGCACTTTCTCGACACCACAGGGGGTGCGCAGGGGGTGGTCTCTCAGCTCGGCCGCTATCCACGACACTGGCGCAAAGCCTAGCAGGCGTGGCACTCTTCTCGACACCAAAGGGGGTGGGCAGGGGGTGGTCTCTCAGCTCGGCCGCTATCCACGACACTGGCGCAAAGCCTAGCAGGCGTGGCACTTTCTCGACACCACAGGGGGTGCGCAGGGGGCGGTCTCTCACCGCGGCCCCTATCCACGACACTGGCGCAAAGCCTAGCAGGCGTGGCACTCTCTCGACACCAAAGGGGATGGGCAGGGGGTGGTCTCTCAGCTCGGCCGCTATCCACGACACTGGCGCAAAGCCTAGCAAGGCGTGGCACTTTCTCGACACCGCAGGGGGTGCGCAGGGGGTGGTCTCTCACCGCGGTCCCTATCCACGACACTGGCGCAAAGGCTAGCAGGCGTGGCACTTTCTCGACACCACAGGGGGTGCGCAGGGGGTGGTCTCTCAGCTCGGCCGCTATCCACGACACTGGCGCAAAGCCTAGCAAGCGTGGCACTTTCTCGACACCACAGGGGGTGGGCAGGGGGTGGTCTCTCAGCTCGGCCGCTATCCACGACACTGGCGCAAAGCCTAGCAGGCGTGGCACTTTCTCGACACCACAGGGGGTGCGCAGGGGGTGGTCTCTCAGCTCGGCCGCTATCCACGACACTGGCGCAAAGCCTAGCAGGCGTGGCACTTTCTCGACACCACAGGGGGTGCGCAGGGGGTGGTCTCTCAGCTCGGCCGCTATCCACGACACTGGCGCAAAGGCAGCAGGCGTGGCACTTTCTCGACACCACAGGGGGTGCGCAGGGGGTGGTCTCTCAGCTCGGCCGCTATCCACGACACTGGCGCAAAGCCTAGCAAGCGTGGCACTTTCTCGACACCACAGGGGGTGCGGCAGGGGGTGGTCTCTCAGCTCGGCCGCTATCCACGACACTGGCGCAAAGCCTAGCAGGCGTGGCACTTTCTCGACACCACAGGGGGTGCGCAGGGGGTGGTCTCTCAGCTCGGCCGCTATCCACGACACTGGCGCAAAGCCTAGCAGGCGTGGCACTTTCTCGACACCACAGGGGGTGCGCAGGGGGTGGTCTCTCACCGCGGTCCCTATCCACGACACTGCGCGCTAGCAGCGTGGCACTACGACACAGGGGGTGCGCAGGGGGTGGTCTCTCAGCTCGGTCGACACTGGCAGGGGCACTTTAGGGACCACAGGGGGTGGCAGCTTGGCCTCGCATCCGACACTGCGCAGGGGGTGGCTATCCACGACACTGCGTTAGCCAGGGGGTGGTCTCTCAGTCCCACGACACTGGCGCAAAGCCTAGCAAGCGTGGCACTTTCTCGACACCAAGGGGGTGCGCAGGGGGTGGTCTCTCAGCTCGGCCGCTATCCACGACACTGGCGCAAAGCCTAGCAGGCGTGGCACTTTCTCGACACCACAGGGGGTGCGCAGGGGGTGGTCTCTCAGCTCGGCCGCTATCCACGACACTGGCGCAAAGCCTAGCAGGCGTGGCACTTTCTCGACACCACACGGGGTGCGCAGGGGGTGGTCTCTCAGCTCGGCCGCTATCCACGACACTGGCGCAAACCTAGCAAGCGTGGCACTTTCTCGACCACGCACTCTCAGCTCGGGCTATCCACGTGCGCAAAGCCTAGCAGGCGTGGCACTTTCTCGACACCACAAGGGGGTCTCAGCTCGGCCGCTATCGCTATCCACGACACTGCGCAGGGGGTGGTCTCTCAGCTCGGTCGCTATCCACGACACTGGTAGCAGGCGTGGCACTTTCTCGGCACCACAGGGGGTGCGCAGGGGGTGGTCTCTCAGCTCGGCCGCTATCCACGACACTGTCGCAAAACCTAGCAGGCGTGGCACTTTCGCGACACCACAGGGGGTGCGCAGGGGGTGGTCTCTCAGCTCGGCCGCCATCCACGACACTGGCACAAAGCCTAGCAGGCGTGGCACTTTCTCGACACCAAAGGGGGTGGGCAGGGGGCGGTCTCTCAGCTCGGCCCCTATCCACGACACTGGCGCAAAGCTTTGCAGCCGTGGCACTTTCTCGACACCACAGGGGGTCTCTGAGCGCGGCCGCCACCCACGACACTGTCGCAAAGCTTAGCAGGCGCGGCACTCTCCCGGGACTATAGGGCCAGCGCAGGGGGTGATCTCTTGGTGCAGTGATTATCCACCGCATTGCGCGTGAGAGCTTGCGTCTTACCCTGATCCGTAAACATCGCGGCTCAAGCCGGCGCGGCACGACTGCGCATTTACGCAAGTTTGTTTGTGCTGCAACTTGCGGGCAACAACCGCCCGGCCTACGCGCGGCAGCAATGCCGCCCAAAGTTGACATTGGACAGCTGCCGCCTCCGCGCGTGAAGCTGAAGAACGCACTGAATGAAATGGGCGACGATGTAAGCCTGGAAGGCTTGCGTGGCTGCGAGGGGCCTCTGATAAGAAACGCATTCGATGCCTATCACCGTCAACTGAAGAATTGGTGGCCCGAGACGCTTTACATGAGGTATAACGAGTTGCCGCATCCAGGTACGAACGACGATAGCAGGAGGAGGCAGTGCCTGGCGGCATACTTGCTGAGCCCTTCGTCCGGCGGGTTCCCGGCTGATCAGCCGGGGGGCAGTGCGGAGCATGGCGATGGCTCGCCGTTGGCGAAAGTTCGGCGGGTCGGCGACGCCGGCAACGGGGGCGTTGCCACGCCCGCGCAGGACGCGCCTATCAAGTGCACGCCCATGCAGGCCTTCACTCCTCAGCGGTCCCCAGCACTTCTGCTTGCAACCTCTGTTCGTTCCACGGGTACCCCACGCATTCAGCTGCCCCCTGAGCCGGCTCGGACGGACCGCCGTTGGGCAGAAGTACCTTGGTCGCAAGGCCTGCGAGAATCAGTTCAGCTTGAGAACCTGTTGACGAAAGCGGGTGCGAAAGCAGTCAAATGGTACAAGGCATTCGCGGCCAAGCGAGCTTCTGATCCAGAGTACTTGCCGTCGAGGAGTTCCAGTAAACACATAAGATTTAAATTAAGTATGTGGGGTTCCTCGGTAGCGTAATCCTGGCCGACATGCGTACATATGTATGTATGTATGCATGCATATATGTATGTATGTATGTCTACGTACGTACGTGCATGTGTCCATACGTGCATGTTTGCGCACGTATACACATACATACCTACATACATGCATACATCCACTCATACATACAAGCATACAAGCACACATACATGCTGACATGCATACCTGCATACTGCCATACATACGTACATGCACATATACGTACATGCATACATACCGACACCTGTGTATACATTCATATATGCATACATACATATACATACATATACGTATGCCTCGCCATATACACAGACATTTACATATACACATATGTATGTGCATGTGCACATACATATGCATATGCACATATATATATATGTGTACATCTACATACACATACACATATACCTATACGTAGACCTATGCATGTACATATACATATACATACACTTATACACATACACATACACATACAAACATATTCACGTACACACATACATACATGCATTCATACACTCATACATGCATTGTAAACATATATGCATGTGTTCCTCTTGTCATGTTGTCCCTTTTGCCCCGTGGTATTTGGCGCCTTAATCCACATCGAGAGGATTGTCCAATGATGTTCCCCCAGTCGAGCGATCGCGCCATCCCGAAGCCTTGCGACGGCCCTTTCCTCCGTGGCCATTTCGGCCCACGCTGCCCCGCGCGGCGGCGGGACACGCTCGGCGGCGCGCCGCCGCGCGCGGGCCGCGAGCGCCGAGGGCGCGCGCGCGGCATGCCGCCACCCTCTGCCGCCCTCTGGCTGCCGCCCGCGGCGGCGCGGGTGCAGGACGCCGCCGCGCCGCCGCGGGCGCACCCCGTGCAGCCGCCACGAGGCCAGACCTGGACTCCGCGGGCGTGTGGGCGTGGGCAAAGCCGCGGGCACCGGCGGGCTGTTCGTGGCAGACTTTGGCACAGGTCTGGACGCCCGAAATGGGTACGGAAAAATGGGAACAATGCCCAACAAGGTTGTCCCAAACCATCAGCGGCCGCTGTTGGACAGGCGGCCTCCTGTCTCAAATGGACACAGGCCGCGGCGACACCGACAGCGAGCCCTGTTCAAAATGAACAGGAACTGCTGTTGGGCATTGTACGCATTTCTTCCGTACCCATTTCGGGCGTCCAAAACGGGGGCGTGTCCATCCGCGCCCTAGTCGTGAGTTCCGATGGCCTGCGTCCTGAGGGTTTGCTGGCCGAGCGAGGACGTGCCGCCGCGGGCGACCATGTTTGAGGGCTGGCCAGAGCAGGAGAGGCTGGCACGGTGGCTCGCGGCATAAGAGCAGTGGGGCCTCGCGTCTTTCTTCCACCCGTGCTTCCCCATGCTGCTCACGGAGGAGGCGTACAGACGCTTCCATCCAGCGTACCTGGAGGGCCTTGAGTTGCACGAGAGCTTTGGCTGCTGGAAGGTGTGGCTGGGTACCCTCTCCGAGTGCCACGGCGGCAGGGAGTCGCCCTCGTTGGAGAAAACGAGATTGGCCCATGGTCTGCTGCTGACGTGGCAGTTCGAGACCGCAGGCATGATCCCGCTGCTCGAACTGCTCAGGGCACGAGCTGAACGTCGCGCAACACCTTCACGCCGTGGGTAACGTCTGCCTCCAAACCCTGCGAGATCTACCCGGGGGGACCGAGCTGCTCGTGGGCAACGGCGCGGCGTCGTGCGGCCCGATTCCGCTGTCCCTCGCCTACGGCTTCGCGCTGGGCAGGGAGCGCCACAAAGGGACGGCGCCCAGCGACGAGCGGTACAGCCAACCCGAACAGCAAGGACGGGCAACCGTCCCGAGGGCGCCCTTGCATCCTTGCCTCCTCGGCCCATCCTTCGCCACTCTCGTTGGCCGCGCCCCGCTCGAGAAGCTTCGAGATGGGCGTCCGAGGCCCTTGCACCCTCATCGCGCATCCTCACTGTACGGGTTGACTGCACGAGAGCTCCGAGCATCTGCTGAGCCCACGTGGCGGCCGCGCGGGCCCGCGCCCGGCCGGTGGCCGGCCACCCCGCCGGCCGCGGGCACGGCGTTCCAGCTCCTCCTCCTCCTCCTCCTCCTCCTCCTCCTCCTCCTCCTCCTCCTCCTCCTCCTCCTCCATCCCCCTCCTCCCCTATCCCCCTCCTCCCCTATCCCCCTCCTCCCCTATCCCCCTCCTCCTCCTCCTCCTCCTCCTCCTCCTCCTCCTCCTCCTCCTCCTCCTCCTCCTCCCCCTCCTCCTCCTCCTCTCCCCTCCTTCTCCTCCTCCTCCTCCTCCTCCTCCTCCTCCTCCTCCTCCTCCTCCTCCTCCTCCTCCTCCTCCTCCTCGCGCGCTCCGCGGCGAGCCTCTGCGGCACTGGCGGCCCCGCGCCGCGACGGGAGCCGTGGGCCGCTGGGCGCGGGGCAAAGCGACTGGGCGCCCCCGCGCCGCCGCCAGAGCGGCGGGCCGCCCTCCCAGGGAACGGCGCCTCGTCCCCCCGCTCCCCCCCCCAGGCGCTCGTCCCGCCTCTCCGGCCTGGGCTTCGGGGGCGTCCACGAGGGAGGTGATGACGTAGGCGGGGGGAGGGGATGGCACGGTTGGGGGCATGGCACCTCCCCAGCTTCCATTGCTCCTCCTTCTGTTTCGGTGCTTCCCTTGCCCGCCCCCCCCCCCCCTTGGGCCGCGTACTCGCCTCGGGCCATGGCCTGCGAGCCCCCTCTCCTGAACGCCTTCGAGGATTCGGGGCGCGGGCCCCGGGGCCGCGAGCTGCACCTCCCCTCTGTCTCTCACTCTCTCTGTCGCGCCGCGCCGCGTCGGCGCCGGAAGGCCCCAGGCCCGTCGCGGCCTTGAAGTGGCTCCACCTCGACGCGGCGGCAGCACCTCCACGTGGAGCGTCTGACCTCTCCAGGGCCTCGCGGGGCGCGCCTCGTGGCCACTGCTGGACGCGTCTTGGCGCGTTCGTCGGGATCGCGTCCGGCAGGGGTCCGGGGAGCGGCTTTGAATTCTGGTGGCCCTCGGCAGGTTCCCGCCGCCTCGACGCGGGCGTGGGCGCGTCCGTCCCCAGGTCCAGGGCTCCGAGTGCAACCCCTGGCGTGAAGTCCATGCGAAGGCTTGGGTCGACGGCTTCCAGTGTGGGGGGTGCCCTAGCAGCGACGTTTCGGGCGTTTCAAGGAGAGCGCCAACTTCCTCGAGGAATGGAGTGAGGGGCTTTGTCCCTCGCTGGCCAGCAGGAGGTCCAAGCGGCAGGCGGCAGATGCAAAACGACTGCAGTTTTGCTTGTGAAGGCGGATGCGCGAGAAGGGCCGAAAACGCAAAAAGACACTTGAATTCTTCACGCTTCGCGTATCCCCACCAGCCCATCTCAAAACAGCAACTCTAGCGAAGCATGCCGACAGTCGTGTTTTTCAGGCGTGTTTCCGCCTGCCCCCGCATATCTCCCCTGTTCCTCCTTCCTCCCGCCTCCTTGTACATCCTCCTTGTGGTGGGAGCGGGAGAAGGACGAGGCGGAGGAGGAGGGAGAGAAAGCGCTCCTCGTGGTTTGAGTCGTTTGGGGTTTCTCGTCCTGGTGTGAGTCGTTCGGGCCCTTCTTCCTGGTGTGAGTCGTTCGGGCTCTTCGTGGTGTGAGTCGTTCGGGCTCTTCGTCCTGGTGTGAGTCGTTCGGGCTTCTCGTGGTGTGAGTTGTTCGGGCCCCTCGTCCTGGTGTGAGTCGTTCGGGCCCCTCCTCCTGCCCGTCCAGAAACGACGCCCAGGCGAGTAGAGGGTCGTCCTGATGGGCTTTTCGGCGTCTTGGGTGCCTCGGGGGGGCCTCTTTGGGCCGTTTGGGATCCTCTTGGGGGCCTCCTGGGGGCCTCTTGGGGCCATCTTGGGGCCTCTTGGTGCCTCCTGGGCGCTTCTTGGGGCCATCTTGGAGGAAATCGATCAAAGAAGAGGGGAGCTTTAATTAGCGCTGCCCCCTCAGAAGGCCAAAATGGGGCCAAAACCTCAGTAAAATCAATGATTTTGGCTTGAAAGAAGAGGGGAGCTTCAATTAGCGCTGCCCCCTCAGAAGGCCAAAATGGGGCCAAAACCGTAGTAAAATCAATGATTCTGGCTTCAAAGAAGAGGGGAGCACTTTTCTTCCCCCCCCCGTCGGGGCCAGAATCCTCGTGAGGGGTGTCGTTTTTTAGCCCTCCCAGGAGTCGAAAAAGACCCCGCCGGCGACCCGCGGAGGGACCTCTCCAGGCCCAGGGGGAGGGGGTAGGGGGAGGGGTAAACCCCTCCCCGAAGGGGAAGAAGGGGGGTTGAGAACAGAGAGAGCTCGCTAAACCACTCACGCCCAAAGGGCTGGTGGGATCTTCGGACCTCCGTCCTCTCTCCTCCGTCCTCCTCTCTCCTTCCTCTTCCTGGTCGGTCGCCCCCAGGAGAAGCTGGATGAGGAGGTGGCGGCCCGTACACGCCGGGGGCCCTAGCGTCGCCAGATGGTGAAGAGAAGTTGGAGGAGGAGGAGAAGGAGGAGGATGAAGGGAGGAGAGAGGGAGGGTGGAGGCGCGAGGAGGAAAGGGGAGGGAGGCACGTCCTGGAACATCCTGGACGCTTCGCCGTGGTCGGGGGCGGGACATCGCCGGCAGGGGCTCCCGCGCCTGCTCCGCAGCACGCGCGCGGCGGGGCCCTGTGCGAAGGGGTACAGCTTCTGCGCAATCTACCCGAAGGTCGGAGGGCGTGCGCGGAGGAGGAGGAGGAGGAGGAGGAGGAGGAGGAGGAGGAGGAGGAGGAGGAGGAGGAGGAGGAGGAGTTGGTGGCCAGTCCTCGGCCATCCACACGGGCCGTGCGCGCTGTTTTTCCGCCGCGGCGCGGCAGGGGCGATGCGCCCGGGCGACCCAGGCTGCGGCGGCGCGATCGTCCCGCAGGCAGGGGGAGGAAGGAGGGAAGAGAGCCGGCCGCTGAGACAGGAGGTGGGGAGAAAACAGGGCCGTGCGCGCACAGGGTGAGCAGAAGTTCAAGAGAGCGCAGGCCATTCACTGGTGATGCGGCACTCGTGGGTGACGATTGTCTGCGCAAATCCTCTGGAGGGGGGCTTGGGCACTGCGTGGAGCGGAACTTCGCCAGCTTGGACCGGGTGAGAATCTGGCGGCAAGACCTCCCCTGCAGGCGCGCAGAGTAGCTGCATCCCGTGGCGCCCGTTCCTGGGTTTCTGCAGACCTGACCCTTCGGCCCTACACAAGGCAAGACGGGCACCTCAACCTGCTGCACCAAGGCTGTGCGCCGCGCTGGGGCCATCTTGGATCTACTGGTACCCTTGGGGCCCACCTTGGGCCATCTTGTGGCATCTCAGGGCTGCTTAGGGCTTCCGGGGGTCGCTGTCCTCCATGTCGGAGGGAGGTTTCTGGAGGAGGTCTGGTGCCGAGTTTGCTTCCACGCTGCCCGCTTCACTCGGTTTGCCCTTGCGCGCTCTTCTGCGCCGTCGGCGGCCTGGCCCGCTGCGCCCGGCTGCTCTCAGCTCTGCTGGGCGGCACAGCTGATAAGACCACGGCGAAGTGTGGGAATCCTTGTGGCCCATTCGGCCAAACATGCCAATCGCACATAGCGGCGGCAAGCGGTCGGTGGTCATCGCTACCGGTATAACAAATTATCTTGGCGAAGGGTCCAATCAGATGCAGTTGCTGGTACCTCGTTGTGGGCACCGCTTTCCGCGGAGCTCCTTCTGGGGCCACGAAACGAGTGAGGGGTGTGCCGAAAATGGAGGCGGCGGTGCCATGCGAACCCTGCCACTGAGGCCTTCGGCGGAGCTCCCTGTGGGACCATGAAGCGTGTGAGGGGTATAGCGAAATGGAGGCGGCGGTGCCATGCGAACCCTGCCACTGAGGCCTTCGGCGGAGCCCTCTATGGGGCCACGAAGCGTGTGAGGGGTGTGCCGGAATTGAGGCGGCGGTGCAATGCGAACCCTGCCGCTGGGGCCTTCGGCGGAGCTCCCCAAGGGGCCACGAAACGTGTGAGGGGTGTGTCGGGATGGAGGCGGCGGTGCCATGCGAAGGCGCCTCTGGGGCCTTCGGCGGAGCTCCCTTTGGGGCCACGAAGTGTGTGAGGGGTGTGCCGACATGGGCGCGGCGGTGCCATGCGAACCTTGCCACTGAGGCCTTCGGCGGAGCTCCCTATGAGGCCACGAAACGTGTGATGGGGTGTGTCGAGATGGAGGCGGCGGTGCCATGCGAACCCTGCCACTGAGGCCTTCGGCAGAGTTCCCATGGGGCCACGAAACGTGTGAGGGGTGTGCCGACATGGGCGCGGCGGTGCCATGCGAACCCTGCCACAGGCCTTCGGCGGAGCTCCCTATGAGGCCACGAAACGTGTGATAGGGTGTGTCGAGATGGAGGCGGCGGTGCCATGCGAACCCTGCCACTGAGGCCTTCGGCGGAGCCCTCTATGGGGCCACGAAACGTGTGAGGGGTGTGCCGAAATTGAGGCGGTGGTGCCATGCGAACCCTGCCGCTGGGGCCTTCGGCGAAGCTCCCCAAGGGGCCCGAAGCGTGTGAGGGGTATGCCGAACAGTGCTCTCCAGACGCGGGCACGAATGCTGCACTGGTGAGCAGTATCGGACCCCGGGGAAGGCCCCCCTCCCCAGCTGGCGGCGCAGCCTGTGGAGCCTCGGGCAACGGGGCAGGGGGTGCCGCGGCGGGCGCCCAACGGCTGCCTGCGGGGCAACTATAAGTTCCTCGGCGGGGGCCCCGGCCGCGGCAGCCTGACCAGGCACCGCCGGCGGAGCAGCCGCGGGCGGATGGTCAGCGGCAGCGGCGGCCAGGGCCTGCCGGGCCGCCGAAACGCGGCTCTACTCATCGAACATTACAGAGCATCGCACGTCACATGCACAAGCTCCAGTATCACCGCATTCCCAACAAAAGGCACCAGACCTGGCAACAGTCAAGCAGACGCCATCAGCAACCTCTCACCCGCAAGACCATTCGAAAACCTTGCACGCAACTTGTACGACAAGCCATGCGGCACCAAATTACCTACACCCAACCAACCAATAGTTTCCAAGTTACAAACAACCATCCCACAGCAAGACGAGTACGCCACTAACGTTGCACTCGTGGACGACACTCTCATCATGGCGCAGTGCAAGAATAACGACCTCATCGAGCACTACATGACTGACTTGGAGGCCGACGCACATACCACCCTCACCAGCTGCGGAGTCAAAGTTATGCACAAGCCACGCAAGTCAGCATTGACCTTGCATCTAGCAGGGCCTAGCACAATGCAGGCAAAGTAGGGACGACTTGCACGATCAGACGCGAGCATCTACTGCCCAACTTGGGACATGTCACGATCACGCGCGTATGCGAGCGACTACCTCGGCGCTCACTTTGGCCCGACATGCGCACCAATGTATGAGCAGTTCACCAAATCACTAAGCAAAAAGTAGCACTCATCGCACGCAGACCGACCCACTTCAAAACGAACACCTACGCACTGATATAAAGGTGAGAAACGCAGACACTTTCGCCAACCGTCACCGCTTCTACCAAGCAGAGACATGGGACCCGATCCCAAGCAGCACCTCAGCACAGTTCAACACGGCACGCAGCCAAGCATACAGAAGCGCCACCCACCTCCAGCAACCAGATGAGCCGACATCATATACACGACTAATATGAATCACAGACGGAACAGACTACCAGACAGAGCTCAAGCCACGACGACCTCAAGTACTTGTCCAGGCCTACTTACCACACACGGACCGCACATCCTATTCATAATTAATCATCGACGTAAGCCACAAGTGGCAACGATCTGCGCCCAACAGCCACAACACCCAAACCACCTGGATAGACCTCGTCACCACGGACTTGCGACGGCTCGCCAACCTAACTTCCACACCGGACGACCACCAACAACACTGAGACATCAGCAGATGGGTCCAATGCGCACACGATGCACCCAAACAGTTCAACAGCCAGATCGACAGCGCCGAAAAAAGATGGCACATTGTCTTTGAGCGACCACCTCTGCACTGAACTGTGGTCACAACGCATGCATCACATTGGCAATGACAACACAACGCAGCCACCCGACCCACCAATGCAATCAGCAGCATGCATTTGCTACGTCTCGGCCACACTTCCAAGACATCAAGGATTGGAAGATCCACCGTCTCAAAAAGCAGCCACGCCAGCAGACTACATACAAAGCAAAGTGCGCGGTAGCACGCGCCTCAATTGCAATAGGCAATTCCACATTCGTCAAAGGCTACCCACACATCAAGTACCGAGTACTTGGCTGCTACATGCACTGCATGCAGAACGTCGACACGAAGCCAGCGATGAGCTGACAGCACTACGACTTGACAAGGACAACGAGAACAAGAGCAACCGAAGAAACCGACTACGATGCGACGCACCTACAGCACCTGTCGCCAGACCAGCATGATACCGACGTCAACCGAGGCAACCACTAGACAACATAACACCACCGAGGACCACGTCCACCAGCAGACCCGACAGGACACCACTTCGCGACAACCAATCAGAACCAACATACGTCCTCCTACTCTTCCAGCACGCAAGGCACAAACAGGACATACAGCACCATCTGGCGACCGACTCCATTACGCAGCGTTACACTTGCATCAGCATAGGTGCGAGCGGCAATTCACCCACGGGCATGGCAGCATGGGGGGTCACAGAAAAGTGGCTCACAAGGGTCACGCAAAGAGAAGTCGCAGCAATCCTCGCACCCGACGACGGCGCCATGGGGCACAGCCGCGACGAACGCAACATCAGCAACCGCTTTCTGGGCACAGAGCAGTGACCAACCTCCCACGTAGACAAGACGCGCCGTGCGAACCGCCGGCTACAATACATCACGCTACCATTACAAGTCGCACAGCACACCAACACAACAGCTATGATGTTCACCAAACCAGAAGAATGTTTGTCCAAGCACAACATCTGGAGCACACCTCAACTGAGACAACTGAGCAATGCGGCGCAACGCCTACTGCTCGACCTCTGCACTATGGGAAGCAACACCCGTAACACTACCGACTTGACCACCTGGCATCTACCAGAGCTCCTTCAGATCACGCAGACGGCGCAACAACAGCAGCTGCGACTGATCAGCGCGCGACGCCACTGTTGCTGAGAAAATAAAAGGTCGCTACAACATTCGAATAACTTTGTGCCAGCTAATCGCCAGCTGCATACCTACCAAAGCTACCTGCTACCCTCGACCAGCAACACCCAGCGACTACGGCGACTGCCTGCAAGATGGCCCGTATTTCTATTGTTGTACAAGCCTGTCACAGCGCGCGCCAGCACTCAGGCGCTTCGCCGGCAGGATAACAAAGCAACAAAGAACACCGGCCAACCGAACCAACCGACGGCCACGCTTACTGGAAGCATCTACACGGCTCAGACATGATACATATTGGAGGACAAGGTTATTGCGACATTCGGTCCATGCAGGAACCTACCTGCAATGCATCCCCTAACTGTGCCATAAAAGGATTACTTCCTAAGTGCATGACATCATGCGCACTTAGAGACGCGGCAACTACCTCGCGATTATGCCTACACGCAGTCGGAACAGTATTCCACATGCCTATCTGGAGCAATGCGCTCGACGCCTACAAATGCTACCGTCTCCGATGAGGGCAGATCTCACACGCCCGGCGGAAATGCAAGGACATGCAGATACTACATGAGTTGACTGTGTCACGTGAGCTTGGGCAGCGCAGGGCACGGCACAAAGCGCACTGGCACGCATTGCGGCGGCGCTTCTATCGCGCTGCGGCGCAGATCAGCTTGCCCGAGGATACTTTTCAGACGTCTTGGATGCACTTCCTGCGTTCTTGTGACATTGCGCGTGCGTTGACCGGGAAACAAAGCTATCGCGTTGATATTTGACTTGGAACCCACATTGTTATCAAGGAAGCATTTGTCTCACGAGCTCTGCCCAGCACTGAGTGGTACAAAGCGCGACTACGACCAGGACAGAAACACCCTCGCGCGCCTGCGCCACGCCTGGAATTGGAGCCAAACGGCATACCTGAGGCAGGCGCGAATAGGCACGCGCGACAGCGCCAGGCAGCTTCGACCAGCCCACAGCACAACAGCACTAACACTACGACCAGCGACTACGCCAGCACTAACGACACGCCCCACGCCCTGCGCGCGTGCCCGAAAGGGCATATCTGGGGAAGAGGCCAGGGGGTAATGTCGGAGACATGTTACGATGTCTCACGGAGCAAGGCTCGGAAACATACATTGCGATGAGCTTGCCAGTCATGGTCCTACTGTTACTCTTCGGACTAACAGAGGGAACAGGTTGGTGGGCACTTCGTTGCACGTTGACGCTGACCGATGTATGTTGCTCCGTTCATTGTAACCAGGGTGCCCTGCGATGACGGCGCATGCCTATTCGCAGACATATATCGTTACGTGCCCGTCGTGGACGCGCACAGCTTCGCAGCGCACCGGGGCCCCTCGCGCGCCTGCAGACCCAGCGGCATTGGGGGCGCATTTTCACGCGCGTTGCGCCGCGCAGCTTGCGGCTACGGACATACGCTGGGGCTACTTCGGATTGGCGCAAGTGTGGGCCTCAGCCAAGCACCGAGCCAGGGGCCCCCTCGTGCACCTTAGGGACAGACCTCTCATGCCCCTCGCGCTGCGCATGTAACGGCTCGGCTATTTCATGCACTTGCGGTTTGCCACATGCACGCGTTGATATCGATATTTGCCAACAGACAGTCGAGGGCAATTGCAGACATTGCGATGACGATTGCAGTTCGTTGTGCACCAAGCCGTTGCCCCTTTTGTCTCCAGTCTTGGCATCGCACATTCTCGGTCTTGTGGGCACTGTCGCGCGCTGCGATGCGCGGCGCACGCGCATGCGAGCCGCCGCGACAACTGCTCGCGCCGTGCCTGCGCCATGCCTGGAATGGGGGCCGCAGGGCACACCTCAAGTAGGGGCGTGAATGGTGCGCCAGCAGACAGCCCCGACAGCGCCGACCGTTGTCTGGGGTTTCCCACGCCAGATTGTACTCTCCCGTTCTCACATAACACAGCAGCAAGGCTCAAACAAGCGATTCCTGCAATGCTCGCAGTTTTGATTCTACCCGGTGCCGCGCCGCGGCGGCAAGCGCCATGCGCGCCTTCAACGGGCGACGCGTCCGCCGTGCATGTCGACTAGTGGGCCGACGCCGCGAGGTTCATGCACGTCCCTTCACTGTCCACCCGCGCCACGTGCTCGGAGAAGCCAGACGACCAACGCGCGAAATAAAGGAAGATGCTCATAGAAGATCAATGCCGACAATCAACGCAGCAAAAAGAAGACGGCGCCGCCGACGAACTACCACTTCTATTCAAAACGCGAAGCGGAGAGCAAATACAAGAGCTACCACGCGCGGCGGGACCCGCAAATCGCGACCCAGACTCAGCACAAGTACTACGAGCAGAAGTGCAACCTAACAAGCAAAAGACCACCGACGACGCGTACATCTTCCTACGCTTGGGGTACGAGTGCATACCGGCGCCCGCTGCCAAAGGGTGGACACGCGCCAAGAGGGAGACGCACATCGCGATTGCCGACCTACCAGACATCAACAACCATAACATTACACTACTAAAGCAACGACTCCAGCAAGCCCTTGACGGGCGGGAGATCCACTGCTCGCACGCCGACATCGAGACGCATTGGTCGCAGAGGCCAGCCTGTAGACCATGTCACAAGTAGATTGATTACCGACTGGGCCAGAAGCCATTCGGCGACAACGAAGAACCGCCGCTTGACGTCCGACGGCAGCCTCACATTCAGTTTACTCGGGGCCAACCCAACAACAACATCGACAACGACATGCGCGACGCAGGTACGCCCATGTCAACGAAGACGGCACAGAAAAGAGCTTCCAGGAGACGCTCTACAAGATCGGCTAGCAATGAAGCGACAAGAGGTGTGAGTTCCAGATTGGCGGAGATTGCGGCATACGCACCAAGTTCACCTGCATCGACCACAGCACACCCACCAGCACCATGACCGATAACAACCGCAACGTCACCTTGGGCTCCGAGCTGCACTCACTTACCAATTATCTAGCAGGTGCACTCCACGCATCAGGCGCATCAACATTACACCCGCAATTGCGCTACCTGCATCATCGAGAAACGGAACAGGCACATCACTCCACCCTCCACGCGTCAACAGACATAATACGTTGAGCTATAAGACCCACTTGACTACGAGTGTGATATACTAAACCATTTGACTTGCACAGCACGCGTCAGACCCGACCACCATCGAGGCCCCGCACCTCCGACACATCGTGAACTGACCGCGCCATCGTCGGACATACCCATGTGGCCGCGCACGCACCTACCACCTATTCCCCAAACTCACTCAGGTTCTATACCCCAACGAATGCACCGCGCACAACATGCGCAACCCCAACGTCATTCGCCCGCGGCCCACGCTGGAAATGCCCCACCCTGATGGACCACACTTCTCCATCCGACGACCGAAGCACATCGTAGCGAAAGACGGATTCTGGATCCCTGCCGACATTCCAGCCGACCATCCACAACGCGATGTCGTACAAGGACAGTTCACAGAGCTTCATGACCTCGAGAAGCGGCGCTACGAGCACGTTGACAAATAACGGCGCAGGTGCCCAGGGCACACGAAGATGACGCCACCATAGCAACGAACACCTAACCTGGCGCCCAATAACACAAGACCAAAACAAGCGATTACAAGACCCGGCGCCAACTACAAGCACATGCCACTTCCACCAGCACAAGTGGCAACGCCCCCAACAACCAGCTCCACAACAAAAAACACAACCGAAGCCTCCCCCCAACCCATGCGCAAACATACCCCACTGGATATGCGACACAGACGACTACGATGCCAGCGTAGACAGCAACGACTTTTAGGCCAAGATGAACGGAGCATCAGACACACGCGAGTTCTACTTCACCTCACTACAGCCAAACAGTGTCAGGACATGCGCTGCCCAAGCGGATGGGCAGCATGCTACCACCGCGCCAGCGGCACTTGACGCCGACGGCTACGGCGACGACAGGCGGCACGACGCGGTCTATTACCATGACTAGACCAACACCTACACGTGCAAATCCCCCCGACGACGATTTACCTCTACCTGGGTGGAGCAGATGCTTGGACAAGTTCAACAAAAAGCTCTACGCACACCAAGACGGCACCCAATACCTGCCACGTTACCCACTAACCACTACGACCCGACTCAAGAGCAACGCCGTTTTCGATATGCCAACTACCATTTGCGACGAAAGCCAAGCACCTCAAACTCAGAGACACCATCCACGACGACGGCTTCCCACCACTGCCCAGGCCCCCCAAACTTATGACCCTGCAACGGCATGGGCGCATTCGCAGGCCACTACCGCGCCAACGTTGCATTCCGATTGGCCGTAGCCACCACCAGCCAACACTTCCAAGCATCAACGTCAGGCGGACAAGCGCCACTAAACCACAACAAGATCGCAGCAGCACAAGAAGTACTACAAGGGCTCAACACATGCCACAGCGACGACAACAAGATGAAGTACGACTGGGCAGTGAACATATGTCACAGCCGCACTATCACAACAAATCTGCAACCCGACGACCGGCTTCAGCACTACCAGGCCCGCACCACCGACTGACACCTGCAGCGCGGGCGAAGAGGATGCGCCGACAACGTGCTAACGCGACGGGCGACCGACAGGCGGCGCCGACAGCGCCACCACCAACCACCCCAACTTCAAACAAAAACTTACCTTATCCCCGAACACTCCAATGGCCGCAGACGAGACCACCGACAGACCCTCAGAAACGCCCACACAACCGACGACCAAGCCTACACCACCAGCCAAGAAACCACAGCCACTACCTTCCACGTACATCGCCAAACAGCCACCCCCACGACCGAAGACCATCCTCACCACCACTGGCGGCTCCACCGTAGACACACCAGCTATACCACACACCAAGGCCATGACAACATGGCGACCTACAACAAGAGTTGCAATACCCATGCGCCCACAACCACCAGTACTCCAAATTCCAATGATCTGCCCGCCCTGCGAAGAAGTAATGGCGCAGCGTTGGCAGCAGGAAGTGCCGACGCATCGACGAGCATGCACCACCCTCCAGGCCTACTTCCCAGCCCAAGTGCGCCATGATTCTTCCATGCACAACGTCTACGCGCAGCACAGCGTCACCGACAACAGCAGAGTCATCTTCGTTCACAAGAAAAGAGACCCGCGATCCTACAACGACACCGACACGATCCGCTCGCACCAGACACGTTACGAGCAGTATTTCGCCAGCCTCCACGCGCGCCGCTACCAGCCAGAGGTGCCCTTCAAGGAACCACCGCAAAAAGGCAACGCCACGACTATACAAGACACCTGCCAAAGCCAAGCCGCATTCTAACGGCCACGACATCAGCGGCTCTGCATGAGCGTGCCACCGCGTGCCCCAAGCGTGCAAAGGCATCGCGCAGCATACCACGACATCGACCACAAGCACCACCTGCGCATCGACTGCCGCAGAACATGGGCCATTGACTCTCCCCTCCTCCCCGCAGTCGGCAGGCCGATGGGCCGACAACAGAAGATGCAATACTCCCAGTACCTCCGTGGCCGCCAATGCACTTGGGCATCACATGCGCCGAGCTCTCTCAGTACCTCTCTTGCGTTGACATATTCCTCCCTTCATATTGCCCGCCATCATTACCATTTCTCTTGTCCCCCCTCCCACTAGGGTAGCAGCCCAAGGGTTGCAAGCCTACGGGCCAGCCGTGCACTGCGCGGCAGCCTGACGCAGAGCAGCCTTTTCATTTTCCTTGCTCACAAGGATAGCAGCCCAACGCTTGCAGAGGCAGTGTCGCACTTTTGTTTCATTTATCGCGTTAAAACATTGATTGCGCTACGGTACTTCGGCTGACAAGGTTAACAGCCCAAGGATGCAGACGCCACATTGCCGGTCGCGAACTTGGGGGGGGCTGGGCTGTGTACGAGGATGGTGGGAGGAAGGCCATTCTACGCCAGTTTATTCTCGCGTGTACTTGTAGGCTTAACCAACACCAGCATCCTACCTCCTCTGCTTGGCCCCTTCCTTATGTTTCTCTCAGGTCCCCTTCCTCTAAGGTAGCAGCCAACGGATTGCGCCCAGTGGCCAGCCGTTACAGATGTACCAGCCTGACGTAGAGCAGCCATTGTCCCAGTGCCCACTCGGGTAGCAGCCAAAGGACTGCGAGAGCTGCGTCGCATGTTTCTACCCAGTACGATTCAACTGTACTGTCTCATCGTAGCTCACAAGGGTAGCCGCCAAAAGATTGCAACGCTGCGCCGTCAGTCTTGTACTTAAGGTGGGCTGGGGGGGGCGTCGGTCGAGGGGGGGCGTGGTAGTGGACTACAGCGCCGACCAGCTTCGGGCTCCAGCACAGCAGCATTTTTCTGTTCTTCAAGGGCAGCAGCCCAAGAGTTGCATACTAGGCAGACACTTGTCCACGCGTTTTTTGTTTTACGCCAGACTCTTACGTTTCCAGAGTGCTAGGGACTGCTGACACAATGGGCTCGTGCTAAACCCGAAAAGAATCTACAACCATCACGAAAGCCTTGGGACCAAGGAGGTCTGGGGTACTACCTCTCTCATCCCATCCCCTCCCTTTACACATTATCGTCCTGTCTCCCTTCGCACAAGGATAGCGGCCCAATAATTGCAAGCCGACTGGCCAGCCGTTGTATTGTGCGCCAGCCTGACGCAGAGCAACCACCTTACTTCTATTGCTCACGAGGGTAGCAGCCCAAGGATTGCAAGAGCAGCGCCGCACTTTTTACTTTGTACGGCAAGCACACATGGTACGATTGTATAGTTGCCCAAAAAAGGTAGCAACCTGAGGATTGCAGACGCTGCTCTGCTAGTCGTGTACTCGGGGCGGGGCGGGGTTGAGCCTCGGATGAGGTGGAGGATGATTGCGAGCCTACTAGCCAGCGTTGCAATGCGAACCAGCCTGACGCAGCGCAGCCCACCTACTTACCTTTGCTCACAAGGATAGCAGCCCAAGGATTGCATGCGCTGCAATGTCGCTCTTTTACTGAGGACGTGAAAATATTGTAATTCCACATCTTTATTCACAAGGGTAGCAGCCCTAGGATTGCAGACGTGGCGCTGCCGCTCCTTTCATTTCTCTAGACAGCCAGGCATTGCACAGCCAGCTCACACACACAGAACCCTCCTCTCATCTACTTGGGGAAGGAAGGCATACTTGGGGGTGGTGGGAAGCCACTCTTTTCACAAGGGGTCGCAGCCCAATACTTTCTTACACTGCATTGCCTCCTTCTGTGTTAGTGCGAATTTTGGGCGGCACGTACCACTGAATATTTGGGGGCTCACGTTCATTAAGGTAGTGGTGGGGGGCTGATCATATCAAGGTACGTGCTGCCCTTACATAACTGGTGCCTACTCTTTCTGTTCTGCTCGTCGCAGTCTTTACTCATACTTTTTCCGCGCCGCCTGCCAGGTACATGATGATCCGAGTCCCCTACATGTTTTTCCTTTCAAGAACGCTACAGGCTAGATCCTGAAGTCGGGTTAACGTTAAAGAGGAAGAGGAGGAGGAGGGAGAGGATATAAGAAATACGCGCGACATTCTGTAATGCAATGCCCCGGCGGTCTCAGTGGCAGGAGCCCCGACGTAAATTATGAGTTCCTACGCGTGGCGTAGATCGGCTGGGGTCCGCCATCCCATCCAGGGCCTTTCGATATCGGCGCTCTCGATCTAGCGTTGTGGTCGCGCATCATGTTAGCATTGTGTTTCTGGTCCAGGAGGCTGGGCTGGCTTCAAAAAGATGGCAATCAAACCGAGCAATGCTCGCGCCCGCACCAGCTCGTGGTTGCCTACCGTTTCTTGGGATCATGTCGATCTATGGACATTGTTGGCTCAAGTCTGCTCAGATTTGCTGATGTACGCGAGTCAGCGGTTTACACCTTGACACGAAAACAGAAACACCCGCTAAGTTAATGTGATACACAGCCCCCCGCAACGCGGATAGGAGTGAGGGGTGAGCGGCACGGCCTCGAGATTCACCACGTTTTCGAGTAGCGCTTCGAATTCAAACATGTCGAACATCAATCGTTTCGATTTACGAGACGCCCCATGACTTCTTATCAAGAGAACGAAGCACACCCTTTGCGACGACATCATTACAGTCGGTGCTAGGATGTGTCATCTTCCTCTTCTTCATCTTGATTTCGAGACGATGGCTCTTTTCGAGATGCTGGCCCTCGTTTCCGAGATGCCCTTAGACGTGGTGGGTCGATGGGTGGTTCGGGATGGGTCGCGGGGCGGGTCGCGCGGTGGGTGGTGGGTGGGACGACGACAACAACAGCAACGACAATAATCCGCGCAGCGAAACGTCGCTCCAGCCACGCACCCAGGGACGCTGTAAGACCGCTCCGCCCCCTCATTCTGGTCATACATCTGTGTTGGGCCATCGAAACGTGATATTTTTGATGATCGCTACCACGCAGCTGCTTGACAACAACCCGCCCAAAATCGGAACGCCCTTAGATCGACGATCGGGACTTCGCCAATACTGGAGCATTGCGATACTATGATCGGAATATGATGTGATTCACCATCCCCATCGCACCACCGTCGGACCAGCATAGGAAATCATATGATTGATAAAAACTACAGCTCCGTACCAGAACACCATCGGAACAGTATTGGAATCCCGTTCGGATCGACAACCTCCCAGTTGGTCGTGTAATTTTCAATCATGTCGGTCGGGAAGCCTGATTTCGATCATGTATATACGATCTTTCGATTCTCTAGGGCGTGTGGGTATCGTGACCGGGGCCACGGGCCCGGTGGCATGGCCCCCGCTTCTTTCGATGCGCTCTTTGGCCCTCGCTCCCTTCCCCCGCGCGCGTGCATCGGCCCACGATGCATCGCCCCCCCCCCCCCGCCACGGGCAGGGGGGGGTAGGGGGAGGGGGGGAGGCTTCTTAGAAGCGCCCCTGCGTCTTAGAAGGCGCGGGCCTTGTCTGTGGACGTAAGGCCAGCACCTTCCTTAGAAGCAGCCTCCTTCTAAGGAGGCTTCCCCCCTCCCCCTACCCCCCTTGTGCGCGCCGCCAGCCCCCTCTGCGGCGCACCTGGGAGGAGGCGGAAAGACCTGAGAGAGACACGGGCCTGTCACATTCGGGTTGGTGGCAAATGGGGGTGACCTACATTCGGCGTCGCCCCAACATACCTGTACTATATGTGCGTCGCCCTCCAGGTGCGACGCGCGCACCGAGAAATCTTGTAGTATATGCGTCGCGGCGGGCGCTCTCTGGCCACACCGCTCTGGAAACGATATACCACAAGATGGTTATACTATATGTTCGGGTCGGACGCGCGCCTCCAAGGAGGACGCATAGTATTAGTATGTTTCTGTGCGTCCCATTCATGGGGGGGTTAGGGAAAACGTGACCCTGACAGGGCCCTTGGGGGCCCCTTTGGAGCCAGCAGGGGCGTAGAAGGGCCCCTTTGGGGCCCCTTGTCTTCACCCCCCACGCAGGTCACCCCCAGGTACTATTAAGTCGGGCACGTCCCTCAGCAGGAAGAATATTCAAAAATAGCCCAAAAATAGTTTTGGGACGATTTTCGATTATTTTGACCATTCTGAAGTATTTCTTGACTATTTTTAATGTTTCGTCGAAGATCCGCCTGTAGGGGGACACGCCCGACGTAACGGTACTACCACCCGCCCGAGACAGGTTGCTTTCGAGCAAGTGGCTTCTCCTCGCGGGTGCCAGCCGTGCTGCCGTGGTTCCTTGCGGCCGCGGGCAGGGCCTTCTGCCCGGGGCACGCCGAGGCCGGGAGGAGACCATCGCCAGGTTGCAGCACGAGGTGTCCGACGCGCGGCAGGTCTTGCAGGAGCGCTACGTCCAGCTGGAGCAGGCCAAGAAGGCGAATCAGGGGGGAGGCACTTTTGGCAGGTGGATCTCTCGAGCTCTCCGCCGCCTCTGGCGTCGTGCGTTGCGAGCAGGAGCACAGCAAAGCCACAGGCGCGGCATGGACAGTGTAGCTCCGCACACGTGGCACATGCTAACAACCAGGAACGCAGCAAAGCCCCGAAGGCGGAGGAGGCGAGGAGGCGGGGCGGAGCACGAGCCGATTGTACTCGCCTCGGTCCATAGAGCAGAACGGTACACGTTGCCCAGTGTATTCGTTTTGATTATGGGAAGAGCGTTGTATATTTTGGATCGGGGTCGAGATTCTGATCAGGGCGCGCTCCAGGCGAGGTCTGGCGACCGATGTTCTTTAAAGTTGAACAGGTGGAGGAGGATTAGAGGGAGGCGGAGAGAACAGAGAAGCATAATATTGATAGTGCTAGTAATACTAGTAATATGAAGAACTACAGTAATCATCACCATACGAATGTTTAGAAATAAAGTAATTGTCATAGTAACCAGTGTTCATAATGATAATAATGATGATGGTGATACGAATGATATGCTAGTAATGTTAAGTATAAGAATAGCACTAAAACAGCAATCATAATAGCAAGAACCATTATAATCATCATCATTGCGATGCGATGCGATGCGATGGGGATGGAGAGGATCAGATGGGAGAAGAGGAGGCGGAGGAAACGGAAATATTTGGAATGGAGTAGGGAGACGGGAGGGATAAGGGGGAGAAGGAGGAGCGGTCACAAGAGGGGAATCATGCGGAGGAGCGAGAAGGAAGTGGAGGACGGGGTCGACGACGGTATATGAACGGCGAGTGGCGATGAACGAATACTACGAGCGACGACTAGGACGGCCACGACGAACGACCAACGACGAACGACATCGACCACGACGAACGACCAACCACAAGCGACGGGCGACGGCGGCGTGCCACGAGGCCGCGGCGGACGCTTGCCATCGCTGGCCCTCCCGCGGGGCAGCGGCTCTGCCGATCCCCGCCTCCCGGCCCCGGCTGCTCCCGCGACGCGGCGAGAACGGACGAGCCTCGAAGCTCGGGGGCGGAAAAGAGGGGGGTGATGACTAGGGGGGGGTGGATATCATGGCGGGGGGCATGATATTTCCCCAGATTTCAGGGCGCACCTTCCTATTTCATTACGCTCCCGGCCCCCCCGCTGGGCCGCGCACGTGCTGCCGGCCATGATTTGCACCCCCCCCCCTCTTGGACACCCCCCTCTTGGCCGCTCCCGAGAAGCGAACACACACGCGTGGTGTGTGTGGTGTGTGTGTGTGTGTGTGTGTGTGTGTGTGTGTGTGTGTGTGTGTGTGTGTGTGTGTGTGTGTGTGTGTGTGTGTGTGTGTGTGTGTGTGTGTGTGTGTGTGTGTGTGTGTGTGTGTGTGTGTGTGTTTTCCCACGTGTGTGTTTTTCCCACAGAACGGGCGAGCCTCGAAGCCAGGCCGCGGTGGACGTGGACGCGCGCAAGTGCGACCTGCGCCAGGAGGTCGAGGCGCTCCGCGCCGGCCTGCTGCAGCGGGCGCAGCAGGCCCCGCGCGCGGGCGGCCTTCGCGTGCGGCCGCGGGCGGCCCTCGGCGGCCCTGCGCCAGGCCCTTCGGCGGGCCCTCGGCGGGCCGTCGGCGGGCCCTCGGAGGTCGGCCCCTCTCCTCCTCCTCCTCCTCCTCCTCCTCCTCCTCCTCCTCCTCTCCTCTCCTCCTCCTCCTCCTCCTCGTCTCCTCCTCCTCCTCCTCCTCCTCCTCCTCTCCTCCTGCTCCTCCTCCTGCTCCTCCCCCCCCCCCCCTCCTCCTCGGGGATGGACAGACCTCCCTTTAATAAAACGTGGTTTAGTGAAAACGACCTGAGGCCCAAACCTGGCGGGCGCAGGCCTGGAAAATAACGGCCACGGCGCCCTCTCGAGAACCGAGAACGGACAATTCATTAATCGACGTGTCACTGTTGGGGGTTCTGTCCACCCCCGATGGTCCGCGCCCCGAACAAGAATGGTAAAAAGGCAGGTGTGATTAAAACCAGGTGTGATACAACATTTTGATAAACAAGAACAAGTGTGAGAAAAACATCGCACTCGCACACACACACACACACCACACACACACACGCACACACACACACGCACACACACACACACACACACACACTTGTTTCTGGATCACACCTGTGCTTGTGTATCACACTAGTTTATCACACTTGGTTTTTCATCACACTTGTCTCGAGCCCCCGAGAGCAGTAGAGACAGCCGATCGGACGGGGCTGCAGTGGAAACCCATGCCAAGAAACACCCTGAGGTTGCCTCCAGGGTGCCCTGATGGGTTTCGTAGGCTTTGATGATTTTGCCATGGACAGCGTGGCGTTTCCAGAACAAAAAACAATAGACGCCCTGGGGTCTCGGGGGTGGTTTTCTTGTGGAAGGTTTCTTGTGGTCGAGCTCCTAGGACGATGATAAATCCCTTTTCCCCGGAGTGCTCCCAGAGCGTTCCAGGACGCTCCGAGAAGGCCGCGGCGCCCGAATACTTCCTCCAGAGCCGCCGGATCCCAGAGGTTCTCGATTTACGGTCAACCCGCATAGCAAGGATGAGCAATCCTCCAAGGTTACCTCTGCATCCTTCCCCTTCGGCCCATCCTTGGCCGCTCTCGCTGGCCAGCCCCACTCGAAAAACGTCAGCATGGCCCTCCAGGGCCTTTGGCGTCCTTGTCGTACGGGTGTCGACTGCATCCTCGCCCGATCTCGTCCTCGTCCTGGCTTCGTCTCTGCCGAGGGCCGAGGCACGGCAGGCGGGGCCGAGCACGCCCGGCGGCGTCGAGCTTGGCGCCTCGGCCAGCTGGCCACCGAGGACCCGGCCCTCGCCCGCTCCGCACCCCCCCCGCGGCCGAGGTCCAGGGGGACCCGCAGGTCGACCGAATGCGCGGAGAGCTGAAGGACCTCGCCGCGAGGCGGCCCGGCGACGGCGACGACGGCGACGACGACGGCGACGGCGACGGCGACGGCGACGGCGACGGCGACGGCGTCGTTTTTGATGTTTCTCGTTGGCGATTCTGAGTGGGTTTTCTTTGTTGAGCGGCGACGGCGGCGGCGGCGGACACGACGGGAGGAGGAAGAAGAATCTGGCCTCTCCAGGAGAGCCTTCATCCCCACGGCCGGATCCGCACCTGTATCCTGGACGAGAACGACGGCGGCGTCGGCGACGACGGCGACGACGGCGAGAAGGGGAGTTTCTGCTGCTGCTCCCGCCACGCCACCGTGAGGCTACTAGTGAGCAGCAGCAGCCAGGAGGTGATTCAGCGCTTGCGCTGAACCGCACCATGCTGGGCTTCTCGCGCAGCCATGCGCACCCTGAGCTTCAGCGGTGTTGTGCGGCCAGGCCTCGTCGAGGTGGGCGTCGCTTCTAACTATGGCGAGGCCCGCAGAGCAAGGGGTTGCCAGCGTCGGCTCTGCCGCCATGCACCGCTCACCCATGCTCACCTGAGCTCTACGGAGCCCCCTGCAGAGCAATAGGACGAAGCGTCCGCATTCCACACGGAGATCTGGCTACGCGTTGGCTGTCCGCGATGGCTACAGTATGCGTGCTGTGGATGAGCACTGACAGAGGCGTGCACGTTTTACGCATCCGCCCTGGACCAGAGAGACAGCAAATGTGGAAAACGAATTGCAGCGATACTGCAATGGACTGTCGAGCTCTTCCCATTCGCGCACTACCAAGTATTTGTTTTTTTGTTCCGCGGGAGATGCGCTCTCGTGGAGCTAGTGGAACAAAAATAACACCCTTGGAGCACGTAAAGCGATTGCGCCCGCGAAGCGCAGCGTTTCGAGGAGAACTGCTGAGTCGGAAGGCAGAAATGACGGGTGGCATTCGTGCACCATTCAAGCGAAAGTGGCGACCATCTTATCGATTACAAGTCTTGGTGATCGTTCACTTCGTTGGTCCATCTTCAAAATTGTTTCCTATCAGGCTCAGGCCCCAGGGTGAACGTTTGGAGCCCTGGCTACTTGAGTTTGCCGCTAAGCCTCCGAGGGATAGGTTTAGCATTGTGGCGCAGGGCAGATCTGCAATCAACCTAAGGTATGGACGGCCTCGAGAGCGCCTGCACGACGACGATGACGACGAAGACGGGAGGAGCGACAGCGATTCCAACATCTGTGCTCATCCCTGCTGTGCTTCAACCTTGCTGTGCTGCTGGGTCCTCGTTTCCTCTTCGCAGCGCCGCGCGCCTCCCCTCTCTCCTCCTCCTCCTCCTCCTCCTCCTCCTCCTCCTCCTCCTCCTCCTCCTCCTCCTCCTCCTCCTCCAGGTTCAAGGATTCTGCATCCAGGTGATCTGTCTTGCGCCGCTCTCCTCCTTCCCCTCCCTCACTTCCGCCCCCTTGTAGCCACCGCCCAAACGGCCCGCCTGCTGCCGCCTCCCGTCGCCGCCACTCGCCTGCCCTCCAGCGGCTGCGAGCCGCCTCGTGCCCCCGTGCCCAAACGCTCCCCCCTCCTGCTCCCGGCGTTCCCGTGCCACTGGGTCTCTGCTTCCCTTCCGCGGCGGCGCGCGCCCCCTTGCCCTTCCCGACCCTCCTCGCCCTCGTCCCCCCCGCCTCCCCCTCCTGCTCCCAGCCCTCCTGTGCCGTTGGGCCTCTGGTCTCCTTCCCGACCCCCCTCCCGCAGACACGCTGACGGCGATGCAGGCAGCGGCGATGCTGGTTTCGGTATTGCAGGCCGGGGTGTTTCGTGGCCAACCCAACCGCAGGACAGCGTTGTTCGCGTTTCCCTGCCATCTGCTCTGCGCGAGTTCGGCGCCGCAAACACCAGATTACCGTCACCGCCGCCAACGGACACCGCCGTTGGCGTGGCCTTGGCCATCGCCCCCGTCGCCCCCCCCCCCCCCCACTTCCCCCCCTCTTCCGCCCGCGCTCCGCACGCTTCGGCACACCCCTCGCGCGCTGCCGTGCCCGTGCAGGGAGAGCCCCCCGCGGGCCGGCGCCCGCGTGCGGCCCCCGCCCACGTCGGCACACCCCGGCAGGGATCTGCCCGCCGGCGGCCCCCCCCTCCCCCCCATCTGAGGGCGCCCGCATGCGGCCCCCCGCCCACTCTTCGGCACACCCCTCGCACGGAGCGTGCCCCACAGGCGGGGGCGCCCACCCGCGGTCCTCGACCCAACGCATGCCCGGCACACGGAGACGCCCACACACAGACACAGACGGACAGACGGACAGACGGACAGACGGACCGACGGACAGACGGACAGACGGCCAGACGGACAGACAGACAGACAGACAGACACACAGACACACAGACAGACAGACATACAGATATACAGACATACGGACGGACGGACAGACAGGCAGACAGACAGGCAGACAGACAGACAGACAGACAGACAGACATACAGACAGACGGACAGACGGACAGACGGACAGACGGACAGACGGACGGACGGACGGACGGACAGACGGACACACACGTAAATACACACAGACACACCCGCGCACGCACGCACACGCACGCACACGCACACACACACACGACACACGACACACACGACACACGACACACGACACACACACACACACACACGACACACACACACGACACACACACACACACGACACACACACACACCACACACACACACACACGCACACCACACGCACACTTTTCGGTCGCACTCAGCCAGGGCAGATAGCTACTCGAGCGTTCAAAGTCGCACGCCCGACGAGGCGAACTAAAGCCGGGCTAAGTGAAGCAACCAAGAACGCCTTGGGAGCTGGAAGGTGACAGAGGGGGGGAAGACGCCGGCCCTTCACGGGGCAGTGGCGGGGGGCGGTGGGGAGTAGCGAGTAGCGGCGCCAGGGTCCCGCAGGCGGCGGCTGGCAGCGGGCGGCAGGCGTTGCCGGGGTAAGGGGCCGCAGCGCCAGAAAGGCGCAGCCAGGGCGGGAGGGCAGCGAGCGGCGGGAAGTCGCCGACCGACGGCGTCGCGCGATCGTTGGGAGGCGAGGCAGTTGCCAAAACTGACGCCCAGGGGCGCTGTGCCCTACGGGGCGTCTCTGCCCGCGGTGTGCGTGGCGCGGGAATTTCCCGCGAGATGAGCTCGCTGCTGAATCCCACGACGTGGAGCCAGCGGGCGGGCCACAGTGAGGCGCGTGGCGGAAAAGCAGGATGCCGCCAGGGCAGGCTGCCACACGGCAGGGCCTGGCGGGGCTGGCGGCCAGCGATCCTCGCAGTGAGGCCGCCGCTCTTGATCCGCTGGCTGCGTGCGACAGACACACTGCCGGGCGGCAGATCCGGGGTTGGTGCGGGGAGCAGCGCAGCGGGCCGTCGGCCTGGCAGGACGGCAACAGTGGGGAGGGGCGACGGCCATTCCGAAGCACCCACAGCGACGGAGGGCGCGGCAAGTCGTGAGGCGCACGCCCACATGCGGCCCCCTGCCCAAGACGGTAGGCACCCCACGCGGTGCCCCATAAGGAGCTCCACCTACGGCGCCGGCGAGCGGGTTCGCGTGGCATCCCAGCGCCCAAGTCCTCACACGCCGCATGCGGATCGTGCTCCTTCTGCCGGCCCGGCGGGATCTGTTTTGCACGCTACCACCGCCCAACTCGGCACACCTCCCCACGCGCACCTCTCACGCGGATCGTCCCGCAGGGGATTCGGCGCGCCTGCGCGCGCTGACTCCGCAGGCCTCTTACCCTTGGCATCGCTCGGACGTGTGCCTTTTTTCTCGGCGAAAACCATCGAGGACCATCCTGGGCCATCGAGCAAAAAAAAACGCGCACGAAACCGACAAACGCACGGGAAATGGACGTCCGAGCGATGGCAAGAACCGCACTGCCCTGCGGCGCACAGCCTCTAAGGAGACATGGGCGCCCCCTGCGCCACACGCGGGTGGATACGGTGAGGCCCTTCGCCCGGCTGGGTATCTGTCGAGCCTGCCAGGGAGGCCAGGGTCGCCACGGCCAGATCCGCTTCGAAACCAAGTCCCAAGCCGCACCCCAACCAAAAGGACGACGACGACGACGACGACGACGGCGACGACGACGACGACGACGACGACGGCGGCGGCGGCGTCGACGGCGACGGCGACTGCGACGGCGACGGCGACGTCGATGACGAGCGCGCCGCAGGTACAGCTCGAAGTCGGCCGCGAGGGCCGGGCTGACGGCGGACCTGCGCGGTCTCCAGGAGCGCCAGTTGGAGATCAAGGCGCCCCCCTCCCCCCAGACCCCCGATGTCATGATTTTTGTCCTAACCATCCTGTGGTGTTGGGTCCTCGTTTTGAAGAGACAGCGCCCCGCGTTCCTTCCTCCCGCTGCCCCCCGTCCCTCTCCCCATCATCAGCATCATCGCCAGTGTCATCACCATCGCCCATCATCCATCAGCATCATCATCTGCAGCACCATCCTCATCCACATCCTCATCACCATCATCATCAGCTGTTTGAGGATGATCTTGTTGAGCACAGGTTTCTCGGCACTGATGTTAGAGCGGTCCGTAAGCTGTACCAATTGGGCCGCATGGGGCCCATCATCGACCTAGGTGAGTTCCCTAACAAGAGGGAGGAGGGCTGGACCAGGGCTGAGCTCAGATACAAATGCACTTGCCTCAACGGCGATGGGTCCTTGTGTGGCGCTGCGTTTGAATCCCGCAAGGCCCTCACGATGCACAGCACTTTCACGAAAAGTGGCACGCACGGCAAGACATCGAACATCCTGAAATGCGTCATCACCAACCAGTGCCCGTGCTGTTTGCAAACGTTTGCGTTTCGGAGGTCGGCTAAATCACATGTGCAGGTTGCGTTTCGCACGGGCACTTGTGGAGTCTGCCCATGCTGTGTATCTTATCGTGAGTGTGCCGCTGAAATGTCCTGTATGTGGTGATGCTTCGTATCATGATTTGGCTCAGCTTCAACTGCACATTCGAGATTCTCATCTCCCACCCCCCACACCTCGACCCCGTGAAGACGGCGACGGCGACAATGGAGCCTGCTTGGGCACTCAAGCGCAAAGAAGGAGATACCGCTGGCGCCCCCCCGACTCAGAAGGCAAAAGGCGCTCCTCCTACACCAGGTTCGGGGTCAGCAGGAGCCTCGGCGTCCCAAGGAGCTGCCGTACCACCGCGAAGCAACGGTCGAGACTAGCAGAAGAAGCCGCGGAAGGATCGGAACAAAGGACTGGGAGCTCTCGCCGACACGGGGTTCAACAAGCAACAACAGAACGTGGTCGCTGTCCTCATCAAACAAGTTCTCATGACGTCCCAGATGCTACGAGATCTCTGGGCTCCGGGAGTGGACACGTGGCTCCTCAACTCCAACCTACCAGAGATAGAAGCCGCCCGCAGCGAGGGCCAGAACTACACCGAGAACGTGCGCTCAGCAGGGCGGGGCCACCAGTTGGGTCCACCTCACCTTCATATCTTTCGTGGTTTCATGAACAAGCTCTTAGAGCGTACGAACAGTCTGGGGGCCAAGACCTACGAAGTTTGGTGCTATGGTACAAGGAATGATTTTGCAAGGAGAAACTGGAGGACGCTTGGGATCAAGTGCGATTGTTCCGCATCGCCAAGTGTGACGATCAGGGCAAGAAGAAAGTTCACCTGTGCATCAAGAGCGTGGACCAGACGGAGCAGGTGACGATCCCAGCTGCCGGCTCCGCCGCGCGCTCGCTGCCTTCGGGCACGCGTTTGCGCCAGCTGTTCATCAGAGCTCCGGCCGAGGTGGGCGGGCGTCGCGCGGTCGGGGCTGCACCTCCAGGGGCCATGGAAGAGTTTGTTCAACAGAGTCTGCCCGAGTGAGACGCACTATGACATGAGTTTCATACGCTTTGCCGTATCCGATTGGCGAATGTTGTTTAGTCTTGTCGGCCGACGGCGTTATCACACGTACACGTTACTTGCATATGATGGTGGAGTGGGACAATATTGCTATGACTGTGACGGGGTGTGCTCCCCCACGCCTCTCGTGCGACGTCGACCGCGAGTTTCATATAGTCCACCTCTGTGCTAGATGAATTTCGGCATCGACCGCGAGTTTCACATAGTCCACCTCTGTGCTAGACGCATGTCGGCATGAGTTTCGCACGCTTCGCCTATTGCCACTGACGAATGTTACTTTCGTCGCGCTGGCCGGCGGCGTAATCACATATACATTGTACTTGCATGTGGTGGTGGAAGTGGGACGGTCTTGCTGGGACTGTGATAGTGCGTTTCCCCCACGCTCCCTGCGCGACGTCGTGCGCGCCCTGATCGTGTACGACACCGTGCTGTCCGCCCCCACCTGATGTATGACTTCGTGTGCCTGGCTTGAGGTTGCTGCTGCCGCCTTGTTGCTCCCTTGTGTGTATATACAGTCAGTTGGTACGTCCGTGTAGAGCGTCGCGCCCCGACTCGTCGGAGCGATGCTTCCCCCGGGGCCTGCTTTATGCTTGTTGAAACCTGTCTAGGCCCTTTTGCTTTTTCCTGGTTTAACACAGCTTCGGCTGGCTGCCGTGCAAAATCGCAGAATTTTCGCTGTTCCGTAGCAAACGCACTTACAGTGTGCTTACGTTCTATTCCCAATTATCTCGTGGTGTTGGGTCCCCGTTTTGAAGAGACGGCCCCCGCGTTCCTTTCCTCATCTCCTCTCCTCCTCTTCCCCCTCCTCCCTCCTCCCTCTTCCATGCGTTTCACCCACGCAGCACAGCGCTTCGTGGCCCCATAGGGAGCTCCACCGAAGCCCCCAGTGGCACCGCCCGCGCGCGTCCGCCACCACCCAGCACAGCCCTTGCTCCCTGCGTTTCACCCACCCAGTGCAGCGCTTCGTGGCCCCGTGGGGAGCTCCACCGAAGGTCCCAATGGCACCGCCCGCGTGCGTCCGCAACCACCCGGCACAGCCTTGGGGGCCCCACCGAAGGTCCCAATGGCACCGCCCGCATGCGTCCGCCACCACCCAGGCATCGTTTCGTGGCCCTATAGGGAGCTCCACCGAAGGTCCCAGTGGCACCGCCCGCGTGCGTCCGCCACCACCCAGCGCAGCCCTTGTTCCCTGCGTTTCGCCCACCAGGTACAGCGCTTCGTGGCCCCATAAGGGGGCTCCACCGAAAGGTCCCGGTGACGCCGCCCGCATGCGTCCGCCACCGCCCAGTACAGCCATTGCTCCCTTCGATTCACCCAGCCAGTGCAGCGTTTCGTGGCCCCATAAGGGGCCCCACCGAAGGTTGCAGTGGCGCCGCCCGCATGCGTCCGCCACCGTGCGTTCGCCCACCCAGTACAGCGCTTCGTGGCCCCATAGGGAGCTCCATCGAAGGTCCCATTGCTACCGTCCGCATGCGCCCCCCCCCCCCCCCCCGCAGTACAGCGTTTTGTGGTCCCACAGGGAGCCCCGCCGAAGGTGCCGGCGCTGCCGTCCGCATGCGTTCCCCCGCCCCACGCATTTCGTGAGCCCACAGGGAGCCCCGCCGAAGGTCCCAGTGGTACCGTCCGCATGCGTCTTCCCACCCAGTACAGCGTTTCGTGGCTTCATAGTGGGCCCCACCGAAAAGGCCAGCGCCACCATCCGTATGCGAAAACGAAATTTGGCGCGTTCACATACCCAGTTCAGCGTTTCGTGGCCCCATGGGGAGCTCCACCGAAGCCCCCACTGGGACCGCCCGCGTGCGCGCCGCACACTTAATTTGGCAGTTTCGCCCACCCAGCACAGCGCTTCGCGGCCCCATAGGGAGCTCCACCGAAGCCCCCAGTGGGGCCGCACGCATGCGCACCACGCGCCCTATTTGGCATTTCCACCCACTCAGTACAGCGCTTCGGGGCCCCATAGGGAGCTCCACTGAAGAAGCCCCCAGACGGCCCGCCAGCGTCCCACCCACCCAATTTGGCATTTTCGCCCGCCCAGTACAGCGCTTCCTGGCCCCATAGGGAGTTCCACCGACGGCCCCACTGCCACCGCCCGCGCGCGTTCCCCCCCACCCAATGCAGCGCTTCGCGGCCCCATGGAGAGCTTCACCGAAGGTCCCAGTGACACCGGCCGCATGCGTCCCACATTCAATTTTGTATGTTCACCCAGCCAGTACAGCGCTTCGTGGCCCCATAGGGAGCCCCACCGACGGCCCCAATGCTACCGCCCGCATGCGCCACCCCCCACCCAGTGCAGCGGTTCGTGGCTTCATAGGGAGCGTCACGGAAGAAAACGTTCACATTTTCGGAACCCACAACTGCATATGGCTGGGTCATTCGCCCGGATTTTTGTTGGCCGAGGGCCTGTGCAGGCTTGCCCCGCCACGGACTTGAGGGAAACGAGGGGCACGGCGTGCCTCTATGTTGCGTTCTTATTCCCTACCTAGGCTCTGCCTGGAAGGGTTTTTACCTTGTTGGCGTAAAAGGGCCAGGCAGTGTTGCCCGCCCCAGGCGGTTCCCCCAGGATCCGCCCCGCGGTTCCCCCAGTCCCCTGGGAGTTTTAGCTTTAGCTTCAGCTTTAGCTTAGCTTTAGCTTAGCTTTAGCTTAACTTTAAACTAGCTTTAGCTTAGCTTTAGCCGCTTAGCTTTAGCTATAGCTTTAGCCGCAGCTTAGCTTTAGCTTAGCTTCAGGCTAGCTTTAGCTTAGCTTTAGCCGCTTAGGTTTAGCTTAGCTTTAGTTTAGCTTTCGCTTAGCTTTAGTTTAGCGTTATACTAGCTTTAGCTTAGCTTTAGCTTTGCTTCAGCTTAGCTTTAGCTTAGCTTTAGCTTAGCTTTAGCTTAGCTTCAGCTTAGCTTTAGCTTCGCTTTCTAGCTTAACTGTAGCTTAGCTTGAGCTTAGCTTTAGCTTAGCTTTAGCTTAGTTTTAGCTTCGTCTTAGCTTTATCATAGCTTTAGCTTACCTTTAGCTTAGCTTCAGCTTCGCTTCATCTTAGTT